>JAXQQM020073398.1:0-25469 GCA_034641835.2 Pinus albicaulis
GGTTGGCTTACATGTTGTAATGGTATTTTTTAAATAACTTCAATAGTCACAAAATATTCCCCCTAGGACAAAGGTTATCCCCCCTAACTTGAGTATGGTAAAATTCCTCTTTTGCAAAAGTTACCCAACATCTATGAAATGGTGAACCCCTCTCTTCTAAAGAAATTCATAAAAGTCTATGAGAACATTGAATTTTTTTTCTCATCCATGGTGTTATGCGGAATTGTGATCTACGGATAAACCAAATTCCTTAAGTGTGGTGCTAGTCACTTTGAACAACAGAGGAAAGAATTTACAATCAATTTCTATAAAATAAGCATATATATAGAATGATGAAAGAACCTACTTGTGATCCAAGCACTTCTACTTCTCCTTCTGTCGTTGTTGTTGTCGCTCTCAATCCAACTCAGATCGCCAAATTGATTCCTGCAAACACAAACAGAGAACAACAACATGAAATATATAGATATCTACTTATCTTACTTAATCAAATCGATTAGATATGAAATATATATATATATATATATATATATATAGAGAGAGAGAGAGAGAGATAATTCAAGAATCCATTCCACAAGAAATAGAGACATATATATGGGAAAATGAACAATAATATTTATTAAAGAGTAGAAGGGGGAGGTTACAACCAATGATTGGTTCGTTGCCACCAGCTCCAGCTTCATCCCAGCCTCATCACATCCAACATCATACCAGCAACATATCAATACTTTCACTCTCTCAAATGAGAATCCAACAGCATAACTTTACCAAGTTTCTTCCTCCCCAACACTTATATGGAGTGCACAATTTATAGGGAAACTGATGGTAGTTTCTC
The DNA here is from genome assembly GCA_034641835.2 of Pinus albicaulis. Classification (NCBI taxonomy): domain Eukaryota; kingdom Viridiplantae; phylum Streptophyta; class Pinopsida; order Pinales; family Pinaceae; genus Pinus; species Pinus albicaulis. The sequence goes on from JAXQQM020073398.1 coordinate 836, forward strand.
AATGAATGACTTTCTAATAATAGGTAAGACATGTTTCCAAGTTCAAAGGTGTTATATGTGTTATGCTCCTATACTAATAGGTGTCATATATCATGATTAACTTGATGGGATATGTAATATGTTCATACCTTTCCTTGTTGCAAAGGTTTTCCATATTGTCAAAAGATCAAACAAATTAAAAATGTAAAGAGGGTATACCCTAAAAGAAAAATCAAAGGGTGAAAAGAAATAAAATGGCCAAAAAAGTAAAAGAAAATGAACCCCACCAAAAGAAAGGCCAAGGAAAGTGTGCAAGGCTGAATGCCACTACTTTTTGCTCTTATGTAATAAAAAATTTGTGTGCAACTTGTAACTTATGCCACAATTGGTGAACAGTCAAACAGTCTAAACTTGGCTAGTTCATGTTTGAATTTTACGTTTTAGAGATAGAGAATAAAATCTAACCAAAATGTTTAATCTTGGCAGATAAGTAGAGAGGTAGAGTAAATAAAAGGAGCTCAACAGCTTAATCTGAGCCCTTGGATGTAATAAGGTTATACTTAGATAGATTTCTACATGTAAAAGAAAAGAAAGTGTGATAAGATTTCGTCAGTCTAAGTGCACCCTAATAAAGAAGAAAAAATGCTAGGTTAAAGTAGGTAGGGTAGGTAGATGATGTTGCAGAATTACATGTGATGGATAATGACTCTAAATGTGTTAATATTTACTTTCATCACAAGTGCAAGGCAGACATTACACTGAAGGAATTTCAAGCAAAACAAGGTCAAATGATTAACTTCCCTTCTCATTTTTCCCTAAAATATTTCACTAATTTCTCCTAAGTACTAAAGCATTTGAAAATTAGAGGGGCTCAGAGCATTTCTCTGACTTCTGGAGGGATCGGACCCTCGGCCCAATAATTTAAAAGCCTAAGTACTTAAAACCATCCATAAGTCATTCACGTACTTCCATAAGTTTTTTCCTAAGTAAAATCCTATTTTACTTAGGAAAATTGCACAATATCCCATAAAAACCCTTTTTTCATTCAAGCCTAAGTTAAATACACAATCCTAATGTTTTTATACTTAGCACTTTTCATTCATTTTGACATATTAATTTTTAACTTATATTATCTAATTCCCTTATAACATCTACCCATTCCCGTATTACTTTAACTATATAAAATTTCCAAATATTACGTATCCCGCCCCTTGGTTGAAATATAACCATAATACAACATTAATTTAAAAAAGGATTAATTAACCCCCATGATTAATTAATAACTTTCTCGACCAATCACGCTGCTCCCGATATAATTAAACAACCTTTGATTGTATTGGGCCCGCCCTCATTAAACGTCCGTCAACTCGCCTCCCCGATAGCCGTTTGATCAAACACCCCACATCCAATGGTCGTCGTCCATATCGCATCACCCTCCACGATCGAACGATAATGTGCGATCGCTGAGTGGTTTTGTAAACAGTACCCCGCCATGCGTCGTAATATCTATGGAATCGCTGGCTTTCAGCCAAATATCGCCCATCCCCAAAAGTAGTGCGATGTCATACCACATACGACAAAAGACCTTTTCCCGCGTACGTCATCTGTCTGAAATAAAAAAAACCCCTGCCAACCTTGACTTTGTGAATAAAACAAAAAGATGCACGTATTTTCATCATTTTATGCTACGACCAGTGTTCCCACGCAAAACGTCAAAATCAGTTGTTGAAGATTTCCAACCGCCACTTTGCTAAACGATTTTCAGCTGAACCAGTCAGTTATTGCCCGCACCTGTTTCCTCACTATTCACTTCCTGAGACGGGTATTTATCCAATTTCCATCGAACCCTGCAATTCTTGGTTTTTACTTTAACTCCACAGAAAAGGACTAAAAAATAGTACAATTCGGTCTTTGTTTCACCCCATAAGTTCCCAGACCTGTAATTTTGCCCATTTTTCCACTAAAAACCCAAATTCCTTTTTGAATCCACAAGAACCAGAAATGGAAACCCTCGTGGCTTTGAATGTTGCACCTCTGAATGCCCCCCATAAATATTTAGACTATCTGCCTCTAGCGGATAGGGATTTCCAGATAAAAGACCTCACCTTTAGTGAAAATCCCCTAAAAATATTTTTCCAATGCAGAGATAATTACATGAATGGCTCTGATATTTTTGGATTGTGGGAATCCAACCTTCCTATGTATTTTTTACCCTTAGTTCATGTTTTTCCTGAAATAATTTATCACTGCCATGCCAATTACGACCCTAGTCAATGAGCAGTTATGTCCCCAAGTCAAACCATTCTTTTTCCAATAACTGCTCAATCCATCAATGAAATGTTACAATTTCATCCCGGTCAAGCTCTGACTCCCCTGTCTATGGGAGATTTACTTTAAAAATCCACAAAATTATCCCAAGAAGAACTGAATCGCCTTTGTCAAACTTTCATGCTACAAGAACATCAACCCAAAGGCCCCCCTCCTTATGGATATGCCTTTTTCACAGATATGGGAAAACTTATAGTGGATATGATATATTTAATAATGGGATTCAACACTAGTGAGTACGTTGATGAAATAACCCTAGTGTTGTTGTCAATTTTTACTTCTGGACAGCCCCCTGCTGTCAAATATGACTTTGCCTCTTACATTGCTGACAAGATTCATGACCAGTTCATGAGACTGGAAGATGAAAGAGTTTTCAAATACTCCACTTTTATATACCATCTTATTCTCTATTATCAGTCAGAGAATTTCCCCTTCCCTATCATGAAACTTGACACCAAAGGAAATCCAAAATCTGTAATTTTCTGGTCTGTAGTCTTCCATAATTCCTTTGAGTCCTCTTACTCTTACAATGAATTCATTGACCTATTTTTTCACCCAGCAACCACCTTATTAACAGGATTTTCCCCTCCTAGGGTCAATATTGATATGAATAAAATCCTCTAGCTCTCCAAGAAATATAGAGTAGGTGATTGGTACCTATACAAAAACCATACTGAAATTAGGATGTATGGGTGTGAGCTTTGTCCTTTCAAGCTACCAAAGTATGTTCCGATGAGGCTCTTTTCCTTAGAATACTTTAGACAAATGATAAATTTAGACCTAGTCCATTTTTACAATGCCAAGAAGAAGGCTCAACTCAGAATTAAGAGTCAATTAGGCCCTTTTGTCTGTAATACTAGGGAAGCAGGGAAAGAAGCGGAAAGAATTTTAGAAGATTATCTCAAGTTGCAAAAAAAAATTTGGTGGGTACCTTATGACCCTAACAACTTTATATGTGATAGGAGAATGAAAAATATATTGTCACCATACCTTCACCATAGGATTCCAGAGATTGAAAAATTTGCAAACATGGATGAATGGATGGAAGGGACCCTAGTAGGAAAGGAAAGTGAACAGGTCAATGTTGAGAATATTATGAAAGATCATGAGAAAATACTTGACCTGGATTCTTTTGGGCAGGTACAAAGACCAGGAACTGGCCCTTCCTCTGCTAGAACCTCTCAGCAACATTTGCAGGAAACCAACGCACCAGCCACAGTAACATCCAAAGGTAAGGAAAAAGAGACCAGTACACAGGCCATAGAGCAATTCACGATGTCGGAGTAACCTGAAACTTCCAAAGGACAGGCCCAAATGTAGACTTCTCCCATTCAGGACAATATGGTAGAAACTCCAATCTTGCAAACTCCCCTAAATGAGGAAAGAAGTAAAAAGAGAGACAGTGAAACAACTACTCCTACCAGTAGACCTTCAGAACAACCTGGTACCAAAAGGCAAAGATTAAATCCTCTATCAGAAGAAGAAATATTTGAAGAAATAATTCATAGTCATAGGAAAGAAGGAATGGACAGCCAACAAACATTCCCAGTTAGTGGGACATCTACCAACTCATAGAAAAAGGAGCTAGAAAGACAATAAAGTGCAGAGGTGTCATCCTTCAGACCACCAGTGAAGGATGCTTGGAATATCAATAAGACATTTATAGACATAAAATCCATAAATGATCCATTAATACTTCAATTTTATAATCAATATTTGAAGATGGCCCCCACAAATCAACAAAGATTGATGTCAGCCTATGACATCAAGGAAGGTAAAATGATAATGAGTCATTTCAAGCCTAAAGTACAGCAACCTCAAACAGCAGCAGACTATCTTAGAACCAATTTTGAAGTCATGGAAAAGGATATTCATCCTTTGGATCATATTGAATTACATAAACAAACTGGAGAAATGATTTATTCAACCTTGACTGGTAAGGCAATGATGGCCCAAAGGTTGCAAAATTCCTTGGATAATACATCTGCCCAACTGCATTTGGAAAGAGCTTCCTCCCAGGCCAAAGATAACAGAATAAATACTTTAGAAGAAATAATTATTGGATTGGGTCATGATCCCAAAGATGTTAAGGCTGCAAAAGCCTTAATAAAAAAGAAATATGACGATATTGTTTCCCTAAGGAAACAACTAAAGTTGCCAACTTCAAGACATCCACAGACTGCTGAGGTCATAAAGAAAAAATCTGAAGAAGAGCTGATGGATTTTCTCTTAAAACTTAATGAATGACTGAATGAGACTGAACAAGAACTTGAAAAATAATTGAAGGACAAGCAAGAGAGAGTTGACCTCTCAGCCTCCCAATGTGATACCAGTAGTCTCAACAGCAGTCCCTTCTACACTTGGGACAACACTAGCACCAAACGTCTCAGCAGCCACAGCAGAAGTGGTCACAGGTACAACAACAACAGAGCAGTCAGCAGGACTAGCATAGGGAAACATTTCCAATTTAAGCACTGAGGAACTAATAAAATCAATGGAGGAATTGAAGCTCCAAGTTACAGAGCTCTAGAAATCAAAGGTACAATTTACTACCTTGGAACAAAAGTATGATCTCTCAAAGATAAATGTTGCAGAAAAGACAAGAGAGATCAACAGGTTAGAAAAAATGGTAAAATCATTAGAAAAGGATCTCACATTGGAGAAACCTTTGAAATAAATCAAGGAAATTCTTTGGGACAACATCATTCAGTCAATAAATGATGTCTGGCCATCAATCCAAATAATGTATGAGCAAAATGATTTAGTTAAACTGGCTCTAGAAGAAGTTCAAAATGCAAGGGCAGAATTAGGAAATATGCTTGAAGAAGCTAACGAGCTCATACAATTTTTAAATACCAAGAAAAAATATCAGCTTGAAGAGCTGGGCATTCAAGATAGAACAGGGACAATTTTGGAGGTAAAAAAGGTTTTTACTAAAATAACTCTGATGCAAAAATTAGAAAGAAGGTGCCATGATATGCAGGAAGAAATAAATGCTTTTATGAAAAGATTTGATATTTTGCAGAGTAGAGGGTTTCCAAGTCCTCTAGTTTCTCATGATAAACTAATGAGCCATCAAAACTATGTTTAGAAATTTAATAAGTATGCAGACAACTAGGCAAGTCCATCGACAAGTTCATCAGCAGCAAAAGCGTTGCCTACAGGAAAAATTCTTTGTGATAGTCTGGAAAACTTGTTTTATCTCGAACATGAGGTAAATCACTTATTTCCAATTCAGCCTACCTTTTTCAGATACACAGAAATTGATGAGACCTTGAGAAAGCTTCAAAGAATAAGAATAACAGAGGCACAATGGTGGGAAGACATGTTGGACATTTTGTAAAAATATCCTTGGATGAATTTTGGTTATTTACCACAGTAAGTAATGGTAAAAGGATAAACAGAGATCAAACAGGTCAAAGTGTATCAGTACAGGTAAAGAGTATCAGTAAAAACAGGGTAGCCAGCACACAGTTACCAAAGAAGACAACAGCAAGCCAAATCATAGGGCCTGCCTCCAGCACACTCACAAAAATAGGAACAACACAACATCAATTTATCTTTTCTTCTATCTACGAGACTATCTGTCTCTATTTTCTTGTAATTTATTAATAAGTCATCCTAAAATATATCTCCCTCTGTTAGGAGATATTTTTTATAATTTTTTGTATAAATACTCCATCAATTAGAGTATTGAGGGGGGTGGATTCTTAGACTTTGTTGTAATACTGATTATTTTGGAATAAAGTGTTGTTGGACCAATTTTGCATGGCTAGCTGGATAAAGAATTGATGCAAAGGACTTTTCACAGGATTCCTGAGTCAGACACTGGATCAATAAGTCTTCTATCTCTTATGTTTTAAAATTTTTCTTGTTTATTATACCATCTATGTTTCATATCTGAATGATAAATGAAAAAGAATAATTCAGAAAGTGCTTGAGTGCAATCTGTTTTCAATCGTTGTTATTCTTAATGTTTTCCTCTGAACTAGTATGAACAATGAATTCTTAATTTCTCTTGTTTTCTAGTTTATTCATTCTGATTATTTGGTAAATAATTCTTAATTGCTCTTTATTAATAATCATTCAAGTTCCCTCTTTCGAATATTTTGAAGGATTCTTAATTTCCCTTCACCCATTTTGAGTCCATTCCATTTATTCTAAATCTTTATTTGTTCCCTATTTGATTACCTTTCCCTGTGAAACCATCCCTTGTTAAGAAACTAAATCCAGTTAAGCCATCTCTTTGACTCCATTAGCCCAATGTCCTAAACTACTAAGTCCTACCCCTCTGCTATTGAATTCCACCACCCAAACACTATTAAAATCCCTAAACTTTCATAACTAGCCTAATATCTTTCAAAAAACAAAGCTAAAACTTAAAGAGAGAGCCCTCTCTGGGTACAGATTGGCTAGATTATGTGCCTAAAAGTTGGTTTGTGGTTACCTCGGACCCCTTTCCTCTTCCCAACAACTTCAAGGAAAATCTGAGTGATAACATAGTGGCGACTCCACTGGGGAATCGAACAATTTGCTTCTTATTATTGTTTACTTTATAAACTACAGACGGAGCCTAAAGTTAGCCGGGTAGCCTTTGAAATGCTCTTGCTTTGCAATTGCATAAGTAAATGAATGATGCTTCAGTCTATCTCTGGTCTAGTTTATGAACTAAACATCCGTTTTCAAACACTTGATCAGTTCCTCTAGTCAAATAAATCTTTAAGAAAATCTAAATCCAATATCTAAAACCTCTTAAAGAAATTGCTGAAGTTGTATTGTTAATTCCATTTAGACAAAAAAATAAAAAAATCACCTAGAAACCTGGCTTTAGAAAGGATTCATTACACCAAGGCTAATCCTGATCCAAATCCACCACCTGTGTTTGAAAATCCTAATCTGATCCCCAGAATTCTCAGGAGACGGGAGAGCCAAGAGAGTTATGCTAGTTCTCGGCCCCTCTATAGATCAATATCCTGTCCTGTGAAGTGGATTTATCTTGAAGACGAACCCTTTGATGAGCAATTTGAAACCTCATTATTTGTAACTTTTTCTAAATCTGAGTTGACCTACTTGGTTCAAGACCCAGTATTTATTGAAGATTTATAACTTGAATTTGTTACTTCACATCTTTAAAAAAAATTGCGTAACTCCGTACAGTCTGAGCTTTCCTCTGAAGCAACACTAAAAATTTATGTGATCACTTCAGCCTCTCCAAGTTCATCAACATTTTCTCAAACATCTCAACCTCAAACCACCCCTTCTACCCCTCCATCCACCATTCCCAGATCAACCTCGGCTGTTGTTTCATCACTACCTACTACAATGGTGAACATATATGCTCCCTTGGTATTCCCAGCCAATCCAGGGGCTATGCCCCAAGACTACCAAAGTAAAATCTCTCCATTTGATGGTTCTGGTACCTACACTGCACAACAACATACTAAAAAAATGACTGATTATTTTGAAATATATGAAGTAGATGCAGATGATGTAAGAATGAAAATATTTGTTCAAAGTCTTACTGGAGAAGTTAGAACCTGGTTTAGAGCCCTTCTTGCAAACAACATCAATGACCCATAAGCTCTTTATAGAACATTTTTAAATAGATGGGAAAAGAAGAAAGATCCTCTCCAAATCTTATCAGAATATGAAAATCTGAAGAGAGGAACACAAGAAACCGTGCAAGATTACTGCACTAGGTTCAATAATGTTTAAAATGCTATCCCCCAAAACCTCAGACCTCCTCCAGATTTAGAATTAATCAAATTCCTTGATGGATTTGATACTGATATGGTGTACTAGCTTAGGGAAAGATCTCCTTAGACTTTAGAAGATATGCAAAGTATAGTTGCCAGTGTTGAAGCCAACCTGATATCCAAACGAACTAAAGCTAGAAGTGAAAGAAGGATACCATTAAAAGAAGAACCCTCGGCCTTTGAACCGTAAACTGGATGCTATTATTAAAGGGATGGAGAGGCTAGGAGATATAGTAGAAAAAATTGAAAGGAAATCTCCCTGGGATGGTCAAATGAGCAATACTGGGAGAAATCCAAATTTCAGAAAGAACCAAAACCAAAACACTGGAAAGACTGGTCCTGACCAAAACATTAGGCCCCCATTTCAGGAAAATTATGCTAAAGCCTCAAATTATGATGAACCAATAGAAGATACTTAAATAAAAAACTTAACGGGACTCAATAATGAACAACAAGTTTTCTTGACCCAAGAGGATCAAGAAGCTCACATTCTCAAACAATTTCAAACTCAGTCAGGTGAATCATTTGACTTCAAGGAGGGATATGATACAGCCATTTATGAAGTTCACGAGAAATATAATCTGAGGAGCAGAAGAATTGATGTCCCTGAAACCAATAAACAGAAAGCTACAAAACAACCCCTCAAAGGTAAAACCAATACTACCCCTGTACATATTATTTCTAGATCAGATCCTAATCCTGCTAATCCAATTATTGAAGATGTATACAATAATCAACCTAATAACAAACAAATTTCAAATACACTTCCTCCCAAAGGAAATGTAGAGGAACCCCCAGAATTTGATTCGGAAACAACCTTAGCCCACAACCCCACTCTTGAGAAGGAGAGAAATACAGAAAATACAGAAGATAAAGAAAATCCAACTCTCTGAAATACAAGAACTCAGACTAAAGAACCTTTTAATCTGGAGGTCGAAGTAGGCAAATTAAAAATAGTTGTTCCATTGTCTGAATTAGCTAAACATGATGTCTACCGAAGTCAAATCAATAGATCACTCAATATTACCAGAAGTGAAGACTCATTAAATGTTTTTGATGACCAACCTAAATTACTCTTTGGCCCTGAAGTAAATGGAAAACCAGTAAATGGAGGAACTCCTCCATTCTATGTGAGTTTAAACATACATGATAAAATAATTTATAATGCCATGTTGGATTCCGAGGCATCTCACAACCTAATTCCCAAATATTTAATGGAGAAATTAAACCTAGATATCACCAGGCCATACAAAGATCTCTTTTCTTTTGATTCAAGTCAGGTGAGATGTTTAGGATTAATCAAAGACTTGTGTGTTGCACTGGTTCAGTACCCTGCAAAAACAATCTTGATGGACATAGTAGTAGCAGATATTCCTCCAAAGCATGGCATTTTATTGTCTAGATCTTGGGGTGCAAAGCTTCAAGGATCTCTTCAATTGGACATGTCATATGCTACTATTTCAGTGTTCGCCCAACCTAAGAAACTATACAGAGAAACTTTAATGAAATATGTAGTTAGTAGTCAGAAGAAACCTGAAAATTTCCCCATCTAATCAGTACACTTTGATATGGATTCATTTATTCTTTATAATGCTGAAATTGATCCTCCCACTGAATTAGAAGTTCCAGCAGTAGAACCAAAAGAAATTAAAAATGAAAAATCTAGTGTTCAAATCCAGGAAATCTCTGAGAACAATGAAATATCAAATACCCAAGAGAAACCAGAAGAAAGTAAAAAACCAGATCTCACTGTTAAAAAAGTTCATAAGACTCCCGATACCAATTATGAACATGAAATTGTTTGGCACTTAGAATTTGATGGTTCAGTTAACAAATTAGGAGTCAGAGCAGGAGTTTGGGTGCACAACCTTGAAAATGATCATGCTGAAGGCCATGCCTACAGATTAAACTTTAAATGCACCAATAATATGGCTGAATATGAAGCTCTTTTGCTAGGTCTTAAACTTGTCAAAAAATTAGGGGCAATTAGATTATTTGTCATAGGAGATTCTGATCTAATCATTCAATAGATCAAAGGACACTTTCTAACAAACGATCCCAGACTGAGAGAATATAGAGGAACAATTGTAGAGATACTTAATACTTTTCTACAAGCTTAGCTTGCTAAAATCCCAAGAAAACAAAACTTGCACGCCCACAGTCTGGCAATGTTTTTCAGCACTTGTAAATTACCATTCGAACCTAATCATCAGTTCACAGCTGATATTAGACATAGACCAACCATACCTGACAATTTTAAGAACTGGAAAGTGTTTGCAAGTGATGAGTAGATTAACAATTTCCTAACTTTAGACGAATAATTTTCTAACAGTAACATAGATGAAGATACAGTCATTGAATTTGATCAAGCAAATGAGCCAGAAACAGACATTTTAGAAGAAAATGCAATTCAAATGCTTCATCCAACAAACTTCACCAACATAGAAATGCAGGACCTTAAACAAATGGATATTGATGAGATTACTGAAGAAGAATCTAAGGTCATTAATTTAAAAGACAATCATTTGCCTAAAGGATTAGCTCCTCTGGAAGATCTCTTTGATTCTAATGATATTCCAAAGAAACCTAAGATGGAACCATTAAAAGCAGATATTGAGGAATATAACTTGGGGACTGAAGAAAACCCAAAAATAATAAAATTATCTAAATCTTTTCCCCTTGATCAAAAACTAAAATATGTTGAATTAGTGAGAGAATTCAAGGATGTCTTTGCCTAGAGCTATGAAGACTTGAAATCATATGACACCTCTATAATTCAGCATACAATACCTATGAAAGAAAATCAAAAACCATTCAAACAAAAACTCAGAAGAATTAACCCTGTACTGCTGCCCTTAATTGAGAAAGAAATCAAACGTATATATGAAGCAGGGATAATTGCTCCCATTAGGTTTTCAGAGTGGGTATCTAATTTAGTACCTACTAGGAAGAAAACTGGAGAAATCAGATTATGTGTTGATTTAAGAAATGTAAATAAGGTTCTTTGAAGGATAATTACCCTTTACCCAAGATGGATCACATTTTACAAAGGGTAGTAGGTGCTTCTAGGATTTCACTTTTAGATGGGTTCTCAGGATATAACCAGATTCATCCTGATGACCAGGAAAAAATGACTTTCACAACACCATGGGGCACATTCAAATATGTTAAAATTCCATTTGGACTTAAAAATGCAGGAGCAACCTTCCAAAGAGCAATGGACATAGCATTTGCTAAAGAAATTCATGATTTTCTTGTTATATATCTGGATGACTTAACTGTTTTTTCTAAATCAGATCAGCAACATTTGGACCATCTCAGACAAGTATTCCTAAAATGCAGAAAATATGGTATTTCTTTGAATCCAAAGAAGTCCTTATTTAGTCTAGAGGAAGGTAAACTCTTAGGCCATATCATCTCCAAAGATGGCATTAGAATTGATCCTGCTATAATAGAAGCTATACTGCATATACCTCACCCTAGAAGTGTCAAATAACTTCAAGCTTTTTTAGGAAAAATAAATTTTTTGAGAAGATTCATATCTAGCTTAGCTGAACTGATTAGATTGCTTAATAATATGTTAAAAAAGGATTCAAGTATTAAATGGACAGTAGAAGCCAAACAAGCATTTGAATAAATTAAAATGGCTTTGACCAGAACATCGATCCTTACAAGTCCACAATTTGATAGAGACTCCATAATATTTTCATTTGCATCAGAACACACTATAGCAGTTTTTTTATTACAACAGGATGATCAAGGATGTGAGAAACCCATAGCCTTTTTTAGTAAAGCACTTAGGGATACATCATTAAAATACAACATCATGGAAAAACAAACTTTTGCACTTGTAAAAGCCATTAAATACTTTAGGGTCTATATATTGTACTCCCATGTGATATCCTATGTACCAAATTCTATTGTCAAAGACATCTTAACCAGGATGGAATTGAGGGCAAAAGAGGTAAATGGATTGCTACCATATTACAATATGATATTGAAATAAAACCTACAAAGCTTATAAAAAGACAGGTATTGGCCAAGCTCATGACAGAAACAAATTGTCAAGCCCTGGACATTAATGAACTGGATAACGAATAGGAGATGGCGACTCCACAAATCAGCCAGGCCTTCTTAGATTCACCTTGGTATGCTGATATAATTTATGTACTATTAAACCTGCAAGCTCCTCCAGGGTTATCCAGAACAAAGAAAAGGTTTTTAAATATGATATCTTCAAAGTTTTTTATTTTAGATAATGTTCTTTTTTGGAAAAATCATGAAGGTATTCTATTGAATTGTTTATTAAAAGATGAAGTTAACAAGGCTCTCCAAGAATTTCATGCAGGAGACTGTGGTGGACACCTTTACTAGAAATCAACTGCAGACAAGATCCTAAGGGTTGGATTTTATTGGCCAACCTTGTTCACTGATGTAAAGAAATCTGTCACTACTTGCCATAAATGTCAAATTTTTGAAGGCAAGAGAAAATTATTACCTTTACCCCTGAAACCAATTTCCACTAAAAAACCCTTCCAACAATGGGGCCTAGAATTCATTGGAGAAATCCATCCTCCCTCTTTTGGCCAACACAAATGGATCCTCACTGCCACAGACTATTTCACCAAATGGATAGAAGCAATTCCTTCCAGACAAGCCAATGACACTATGATCATAGGATTCTTAGAAACCAACATATTATCTAGATTTGGCTGTCCTGATAAAATCATAACTGATAACGCTGCTGCCTTCAAATCCAAGAAGATGATAAATTTCTGTAACAAATACCATATCACCTTAGGCCATTCCACAACCTATTACCCTCAAGGTAATGGATTGGCTGAATCCTCCAACAAGAGCCTCATTAATATTATTAAAAAATTATTAGAGGAAAACAAGAAAAATTGACACAAGAAACTTACAAATGCACTATGGGTAGACAGACTCACCACCAAAAAATCTATTGGGACCAGTCCTTATGAGTTATTCTATGGCATGGAGGCTGTATTTCCTTCATCTTTAGGAGTTCCTGAAATGAAATTAATTCAAGAAGCTCAGGTAGAACCTAATGATATTCAAGGGAGAATAAACCAGACCATCAATCTGCAGCAGACCAGAGAGGAGGTATATCAGATATCCCAAGTATTGCAGCAGAAGCTTAAGAATATATTTGATAAAATAACCAAGGCAGAAGATTTCCAAATTGGAAAAAAAGTGTTAAGATGGGATTCCAGAAGAGAGGATAAGGGAAAACATGGGAAGTTTTAATTCCTGTGGAAAGGACGTTATATTATCTATGCCTTACAAGGAAACAATACATATTATTTGAAATACGTGGATGGTACAAAAACGGAAGATGGGCCAGTTAATGGTCGAATGTTGAAACATTACTTTGATCCTACTTATTAATGTATCCTGATTTTTAACATGTACATACTATATCCTTTGTAATGTCACAGTTTTGATTGGATAGTAACTTGCTGGAGTTGAAGCCTGAAGAGAAGGCCCTAAGCTTCAGAAGTGTCACTGTCATACATACAATAAAGCAACAAGTAGAAGAAGATTCCATAGTTCAGCCAAACTCATTCTGAGGCCAACTGACCTATTGTTCTTGACTTTTCACTAGGAAAAGCAATCCCCAAGTGGAGCCAATGTTATGCTCCTATACCAATAGGTGGCATATATCATGATTGACTTGATGGGCTATGTAATATGTTCATACCTTTCCTTTTTGCAAAGGTTTTCCATATTGTCAAAAGATAAAAAATATTTAAAAATGTAAAGAGGGTATACCCTAAAAAAAAAAAAAAAGGGTGAAAAGAAATAAAATGGCCAAAAAAGTAAAAGAAAATGAACCCCACCAAAAGAAAGGCCAAGGAAAGTGTGCAAGTCTAAATGCCACTACTTTTTTCTCTTATGTAATAAACAAATTGTGTTCAATTTGTAACTTATGCCACAATTGGTGAACAGTCAAACAGTTTAAACTTGGCTAGTTCATGTTTGAATTTTATGTTTTAGAGATAGAGAATAAAATCTGACCAAATTGTTTAATCTTGGAAAATAAGTAGATAGGTAGAGTAAATAAAAGGAGCTCAACAGCTTAATCTGAGCCCTTGGATGTAATAAAGTTATACTTAGATAGATTTCTACATGTAAAAGAAAAGAAAGTGTGATAAGGGTTTGCCAGTCTAAGTGCACCCTAATAAAGAAGAAAAAATGCTAGGTTAAAGTAGGTAGGGTAGGTAGATGATGTTGCAGAATTACATGTGATGGATAATGACTTTGAATGTGTTAATATTTACTTTCATCACAAGTGCAAGGCAGGAATTACACTGGAAGGATTTCAAGCAAAACAAGGTCAAATAATTAACTTCCCTTCTCAGTTTTCCATAAAAATTTTGCTAATTTCCCCTAAGTACTAAGGCATTTGAAAATTAGAGGGGCTCAAGGCATTTCCTTGACTTTTGCAGGGACCGGACCCTCGGCCCAATAATTTAAAAAGCCTAAGTACTTAAAACCATCCATAAGTCATTCATGTACTTCCATAAGTCTTTCCTGCTAAAATCCTATTTTACTTAGAAAATTCACAACATTCATTCTTTATACTTAACTATATAAAATTTCCAAATATTACATATCCCACCCCTTGGTTGAAATATAACCATAATACAACATTAATTTTAAAAAGGATTAATTAACCCCACACTGACAATCCTCTTCTCACTCAATCATGTTTCTCTCGATATAATTAAATAATCTTTGATTGTGATTGGGCCCCCCCTCATTAAACGTCCGTCAACTCAGCTTCCCCCCGATAGTCGTTTGATGAACACCTGAGATCCAACGTTCGTCGTCCAGTCGCATCACCCTTCCACGACGTAACGATAACGTGTGAGATGAGCGGTTTTGTCAGTAGTACCTCGCCACGCGCCGCAATATCTATGGAATCACGCCGTCTCTTAAAAATACCGCCCCGTCTCAAAAGCAAGGCGTATGTCATACCACTTACCGCCCTCTGCATACGACAATAGACCCTTTCCCGCGCACGTCATCCGTACAAAATGACAAAACCCCCTCCAACCTTGAATTTGTGAATAAAACAAACAAATGCACGCATTTTCATCATTTTATGCTGCGACTAGTGCTCCCATGCAAAAACGTCAAAATCAGTTGTTGAAGATTTCCAACCGCCACTTTGCAAAACAATTTTCAGCTGAACCAGTCAGGTATTATCTGCACTTGTTTCCTCATTATTCACTTCCTGAAACAGGTATTTATCCAATTACCGCCGAACCCTGCAAGTCTTGGTTTTTACTTTAAATTCCATACAAAAAGACTAAAAAACAGTACAATTCGGTCTTTGTTTCACCCCATAAGTTACTAGACTTGTAAGTTTGCTCATTTTTGAACTAAAAACCCAAATTCCTTTCTGAATCCACAAGAACCAGAAATGGAAACCCCTGTGGCTTTGAATGTTGCACCTCTGAATGCCCCCCATAAAGATTTAGACTATCTGCCTTTAGCGGATAGGATTTTTAGATAAAATACCTCATCTTTAGCGAAAATCCTCTCAGAATCTTTTGCCAATGCAGAGATAATTACCTGAATGGCTCTGATATTTTTGGACTGTGGGAATCCAATCTTCCAATGTATTTTTTACCCTCAGTTCATGTATTTCCTGAAATAATTTATCACTTCCATGCCAATTACGACCCTAATCAATGAGCAGTTATGTCCCCAATTCAAACCATTATTTTTCCAATAACTGCCCAATCCATCAATGAAATGTTACAATTTCATCCTGGTCAAGCTCTAACTCCGCTTTCTATGGGAGATTTACTTGAAAAATCCACAAAATTATCCCAAGAAGAATTGAATCGCCTTTGTGAAACTTTTATGCTACAAGAACATCAACCCAAAGGCCCCCCTCCTTATGGATATGCCTTTTTCACATATATGGGTAAACTTATAGTGGATATGATATATTTAATAATGGGATTCAACACTAGCGTGTACGTTGATGAAATAACCTTAGTGTTATTGTCAATTTTTACTCATGGACAACCCTTTTCTGTCAAATATGACTTTGCCTCTTACATTGCTGACAAGATTCATGACCAGTTCATGAGATTGGAAGATGAAAGAGTTTTCAAATACTCCACTTTTATATACCATCTTATGCTTTATTATCAGTCAGAGAATTTCCCCTTCCCTATCATGAAACTTGACACCAAAGGAAATCCAAGGTCTGTAATCTTCTGGTCTGCAGTCTTCCATAATTCCTTTGAGTCCCCTTACTCTTACAATGAATTCATTGACCTATTTGTTCACCCAGCAACCACCTTATTAACAGGTTTTTCCCCTCCTATGGTCAATAGTGATATGAAGAAAATCCTCCAGCTCTCCAAGCAATACAGGGTAGGTGATTGGTACCTATACAAAAACCATACCGAAATTAGGATGTATGGGTATGAGCTCTGTCCTTTCAAGCTACCAAAGTATGTTCCGATGAGGCTCTTTGCCTTAGAATACTTCAGAAAAATGATAAATTCAGACCTAGTCCATTTTTACAATGCGAAGAAGAAGGCTCAACTCAAAATTAAGAGTCAATTAGGCCCTTTTGTCTGTAATACTAGGGATGCAGGGACAAAAGCGGAAATAATTTTAGAAGATTATCTCAAGTTGCAAAAAGGTTTTTGGTGGGTGCCTTATGACCCTAACAACTTTATATGTGATAAGAGAATGAAAAATAGATTGTCACCATACCTTCACCATAGGATTCCAGATATTGAACAATTTGCAAACATGGATGAATGGATGGAAGGGACCCTAGTAGGAAAGGATAGTGAACAGGTCAATGTTGAGAATATTATGAAATATCTTGAGAAAATACTTGACCTGGATTCTTTTGGGTAGGTACAAAGACTAGGAATTGGCCCTTCCTCTACTGGAACCTCTCAGCAACATTTGCAGGAAAGAAGCGCACTAGCCACAGTAACATCCAAAGGTAAGGAAAAAGAGACCAGTACACAGGCCATAGAGCAATTCATGATGTCGGAGCAGCCTGAAAGTTCCAAAGGATAGGCCCAATAGCAGACTTCTCCCATTCAGGTCAATATGGCAGAAAATCCAATCTTGCAAACTCCCCTAAATGAGGAAAAAAGTAAAAAGAGAGACAGTGAAACAGCTACTCCTACCAGTAGACCTTCAGAACAGCCTGGTACCAAAAGGAAAAGATTAAATCCTCTATCAGAAGAAGAAATTGTTGAAGAAATTACTGATAGTCAGAGGAAAGAAGGACTAGACAACCAGTAAACATTCCTAGTCAGTGGGACATCTACCAACTCACAGAAAAAGGAGCTAGAAAGACAAAAAAGTGCAGAGGTGTCATCCTTCAGACCACCAGTGAAGGATGCTTGGAATATCAAGAAGACACTTATAGACATAAAATCCAGAAATGATCCATTAAGACTTCAAGTTTATAATGAATATTTGAAGATGGCCCCCACAAATCAACAGAGATTGATGTCATCCTATGACATCAAGGAAGGTAAAATGATAATGATTCATTTCAAGCCTAAAGTACAGCAGCCTCAAACAGCAGCAGACTATCTTAGAACCAATTTTTAAGTCATGGCAAAGGATATTCATCCTTTGGATCAGATTGAATTACATAAACAAACTGGAGAAATGATTTATTCAACCTTGACTAGTAAGGCAATGATGGCCCAAAGGTTGCAAAATTCCTTGGATACTACATCTGGCCAAAGATGTAGAGGCTGCAGAAGCCTTAATCAAAAAGAAAGATGATGATATTTCTTCCATAAGGAAACAACTAAAGCTGCCAACTTCAAGACATCCACAGACTGTTGAGGTCATAAAGAAAAAATCTGAAGAAGAGCTGATGTATTTTCTCTTAAAACTTAATGAACGACTGAATGAGATTGAACAAGAACTTGAAAAAGCATTGAAGGACAAGCAGGGAGAGTCGACCTCTTAGCCTCCCAATGTGATACCAGTAGTCTCAACAGCATTCCCTTCTACACTTGGGACAACACTAGCACCAAACATCCCAGTAACCACAGCAGAAGTGATCATAGGTACAACAACAACAGAGTAGCTAGTAGGACTAGCATAGGGCAACATTTCCAATTTAAGCATTGAGGAACTAATAAAATCAATGGAGGAATTGAAGCTCCAAGTTACAGAGCTCCAGAAAGTAAAGGTACAATTTACTACCTTGGAACAAAAGTATGATCTCTCAAAGATAAATGTTGCAGAAAAGACAAGAGAGATCAACAGGTTAGAAAAATTGGTAAAATCATTAGAAAAGGATCTCACATTAGAGAAACCTTTGAAAGAAATCAAGGAAATTCTTTGGGACAACATCATTCAATCAATAAATGATGTCTGGCCATCAATCCAAATAATGTATGAGCAAAATGATTTAGTTAAACTGGTTCTAGAAGAAGTTCAAAATGCAAGGGCAGAATTAGGAAATATGCCTGAAGAAGCCAACGAGCTCATACAATTTTTAAATACCAAGAACAAATATGAGCTTGAAGAGCTGGGCATTCAAGATAGAATAGGGACAATTTTGGAGGTAAAAAAGGTTTTTACTAAAAGAACTCTGATGCAAAACTTAGAAAGAAGGTGCCATGATATGCAAGAAGAAATCAATGCTTTTATGAAAAGATTTGATGTTTTTTAGAGTAGAGGGTTTCCAAGTCCTTTAGTTTCTCATGATAAACTAATGAGCCATCAAAACTATGTTGAGAAATTGAATAAGTATGCAGACAACTAGGCAAGTCCATCGACAAGTTCATCAGCAGCAAAAGCATTGCCTACAGGAAAAATTCTTTATGACAGTCTAGAAAAATTATTTTATCTTGAACATGAGGTAAAGCACTTATTTCCAATTCAGCCTAGCTTTTTTAGGTACACAAAAACTGATGAGACCTTGAGAAAGCTTCAAAGAACCAGAATACCAGAAGCACAATGGTGGGAAGACATGTTGGACATTTTGTAAAAATATCCTTGGATGAATTTTGGTTATTTACCATAGTAAGTAATGATAAAATGATAAACAGAGATCAAACAGGTCAAAGTGTATCAGTACAGGTAAAGAGTATCAGTAAAAACAGGGTAGCCAGCACACAGTTACCAAAGAAGACAACAGCAAGCCAAATCATAGGGCCTACCTCCAACACACTCTAAAAAATAGGAACATCACAACATCGGTTTATATTTTCTTCTATCTATGAGACTATCTGTCTCTATTTTCTTGTAATTTATTAATAAGTCATCCTAAAATATATCTCACTCTATTAGGAGATATTTTTTATAATTTTTTGTATAAATACTCCCTCAATTAGAGTATTGAGGGGGGTGGATTCTTAGACTTTGCTGTAATACTGATTATTTTGGAATAAAGTGCTGTTGGACCAATTTTGCATGGCTAGCTGGACAAAGAATTGATGCAAAGGAATTTTCATAGGATTCTTGAGTCAGACACCAGATCAATAAGTCTTCTATCTCTTATGTTTTAAAGTTTTTCTTGTTTATTATACCATCTATGTTTCATATCTGAATGATAAACAAAAAATAATAATTCAAAAAGTTCTTGAGTGCAATCTGTTTTCAATCGTTGTTATTCTTAATGTTTTCCTCTGAACTAGTTTGAACAGTGAATTCTTAATTGCTCCTATTTTCTAGTTTATTCATTCTGATTATTTGGTAAAGAATTCTTAATTGCTCTTTATTAATAATCATTCAAGTTCCCTCTTTTGAATATTTTGAAGGATTCTTAATTTCCCTTCACCCATTTTGAGTCCATTCCATTTATTCTAAATCTTTATTTGTTCCCTATTTGATTACCTTGCCCTGTGAAACCATCCCTTGTTAAGAAAATAAATCCAGTTAAGCCATCTTCTTTGACTCCATTAGCCCAATGGCCTAAAATACTCAGTCCTACCCCTCTACTATTGAATTCCACCACCCAAATACAATCAAAATCCTTAAACTTTCATAACTAGCCTAATATCTTTCAAAAAACAAAGCTAAAACTTAAAGAGAGAGCCCTCTCTGGGTACAGATTGGATAGATTCTGTACCTAAAAGTTGGTTTGTGATTACCTCGGACCCCTTTCCTCTTCCCAACAACTTCAAGGAAAATCTGAGTGATAACAGGATCTACAGTTGTTTCTTGGTACAACAGGAAACAGAGATCTGTGGCACTCAGTTGAGCGGAAGCAGAATACATGGCAACAAGTCAAGCTGCATGTGAGGCTATCTGGATGAAGAAGATCCTGGTCGGTTTTTTCGGTTCTCATTTAGATCCTATAGTGATTCATTGTGATAATCAGAGTTGCATTAAACTCTCAACTAATCTTGTGTTTCATAATAGATCTAAGCATATAGATATCTGGTATCATCATATCAGAGATTATGTGCAACGAAAGATCATGTTGCTTCAGTACATTCCTACAGAAGATCAGGATGCAGATATTCTGACGAAGGCTCTCTCCAGGAGCAAATTCGAATACCATAGAGACAGGATCAGGGTGAAGGATAATCCCTTTCTTGTTGAGAGGGAGTGTTGAGATTCAACAAGATGATGATTCTAGTGAAAATTAGGCACCTACAATAGGAGGAGCCCGCAGGCTATTTTTAGGTGATATGTCTATTTTTAGAATTTGGATCAAAGTCTATTTTTAGCAGTAATATATATATAGATGGTTGAGAAAATTATATGGATGGATGGATGGGCGCCTAAGTTTAGAATTCATGTGTGAAGGTATTTCATGGAATGCATGTCGATTTTTGTTAATCCCTTGACAAAAATTAGACAATAAATAATTGTCTATTTTCAATCAGCACTTGGAACTAGTTAACTAAAGTGGCAAACCAGTAAGCTAAGTGGATTTTGAGTTGAAGTGGTTGGTTGGTGGACCACGTAGTGGATTTCGTTGTAACTGAGTGATACAAAGTTGTAACAAAATTGGATGTGTAGTTATGTGAGTTGTTATTTAGTTTAACTCAGTTAAGTGAGTTAAACTCAGTTGTGCTAGTTGTAACTTAAGATACACTAGTGAGAGATCAATGAATTAATTATTTAATTAATTCACAAGCAGTGGTCTCACATGCAACTAAAGAAATACTAATGTTAACTACATGCATGTCAGATCCAGTGGAGACCTAGTTGAGATATAAGTGAAAGGGCTTGTTGACTATCAGTTGTGACTATAGTGGTGCATTCAATGCATCTACACACACATTGGAGTTACCAATGAGGATTGCACAGTGAAGGCAAGGCAAGATTGAATTCATTTAGGGATCTTCATCAGCAGGGATTGCGCAGTGGAGGCAGGCTGTGAGGAGGCAGTAAATTGGTGCATGTGTGAACCAATTTTTGTATGACAGTGTGAGACGATTGTATATTGTACTGAGAGCTCTTAGAGTAGAGTTTTGTATGAGACTATTTAATGATCCATGATATACATAATATATGATAGTTGGGGTTTTTAGCTTTATGCTTTCCCATTAAAAACATCTTGTTATGTGCGATTAATTTTTCCTCATGTGTTTGCAATTGACGATTAAATTTCCATAAAGAATTAAGTAGAATGATTATGTATTTAACACTGGATATAATTGTTCGATCAGGAGAGTCCGGTAATACATAACAATATTTATAAAATTTCTACAATGGTGGTCAAAGAGATGGACGAGAAGAGCATGAACATGAAAGTGGAAGCAGCAGCAACAAAAGCTTCAAAAATAATTACATGTCTGACAAATCAAAGGTGAGATGTTATTATTGCAATAAATTTGGTCAATATGCTCATGATTGCAGGAATAATATAGTTGATCAAGGATACCAAAGAGCTAATGTTAGTACAGAGAATACTAACTCCATGTTCCTAGCATGCAACAACATGCATGAACCTTCTGATAAGTTGTGGCTATTAGACAGTGATTTCAGTAACCACATGACATGAAACAGTAATTTGGTTGCAAATTTGGATCAATCTGTGAAGATAGAGGTAAATTTGGGGACTGAAAAAACTGTGGATGTAGATGGCAAAGGAGTGGTCAAAATTTTTACCAAGTAGGGGGATCCAAAGACAATATAAGAGGTATATTATGTCCCTGGACTCAAACATAATCTTATAAGTGTTGGTCAATTGACACAGAAGGGATACAAAGTTATCTTTCAAGGAAAAGATTGTGTTATTTATGACAAACCCTCAAGCAAGAAGCTGATAGAAAAGGTGCAGATGACGAGGAACAAACTATTTCCTCTAATTATGAATCACAACAATTAGGTCAGTTTGTTTAATATTGCATGTTCTAATTATTATTGGTTATGGCATTTTCGGTTTGGACACTTGCACTTTTATAATTTAATATTGTTGCAGCAGAAACAAATGGTCAGAGGATTACCTCCCATCAAAGAACCCTCTAGTACTTGTGAGTGTTGCATCTTGGGAAATAAACATCGTGAAAGTTTTCCAAAGGGAGTTTCATACAGAGCAAAGAAACCACTTGAGTTGGTGCATATAGACTTGTGTTAACCTATGAGGACAGAATCGATTGATGGAAGTTGTTACATCCTCATTTTTATTGATGACTATAGAAAAAATACTTGGGTTTATTTTTTGAAGTAGAAGTTCGAAACTTTTGCAAAATTTAAAGAATTCAAAACCTTAGCAGAGAACCAAAGTGATCGTCAAATCAAGGTATTGAGATCAGATCGTGGTGGATAATATGATTCGAAAGCATTCCATGATTACTGTAAACAACATGGAATCAAAAGAAAATTTACAACCAGATACACACCGTAGCAGAATGGTGTCACAGAGAGAAAGAACAGAACAATCATGAACATGGCAAGGAGCATGTTGAAAGCAAGAAACTTGTCTAATGAGTATTAGTCAGAAGCAGTTGCATGTGTTGTTTATGTGATAAAAAAATCACCTACAAAGAGTGTGATGAACAGAGTTCTAGAAGAATCATGGTCAGGTATTTCATGCAACGTATCTCATTTCAAAATTTTTGGATGTGTAGCCTATGCACATGTGCCTAAGGAGATAATAGGAAAATTGGATGATCAAAGTGAAAAATGCATATTTGTTGGTTATAGTGAGCAGTCAAAAGCTTACAAATTGTATAACCATATCACCAAGAAGACAATAATTAGCAGAGATGTTGTGTTCAAATAACAAGAGTCATGGAATGGGAATTTAGACAAAACAGTCGATGCACAATCACCATTGATGGAAGAGGATGATGTAGTAGAAAAGAAGAAGCAAGAATCAAAAGAGAAGAAACCAAACAGAGTCACACCAGCAAGGAATCCAAGATTTTCAGAGTAGCATGGATCTTCAAGCATATCAACAAACCAGAATTCTCCAAGCAGCTAATCAGGTAATGAATTCAAGCAATGGTAAGAGAAATATAAGAAGTTTGAAAGACATTTATGATGATTTAGAAGTTAGTTCAAATTTTGCATTGTTGTCATTCCAACCTTCTTCATTTGAAGAAGAAATCAAAGATGAAAATTGGGTGCAAGCCATGGATGAAGAGATTGATTCTATTGAAAAGAATGATACATGGGATTTGATTAATTTTCCAAAGGATAAAAGCCTCATTGGTGTGAAGTGGGTGTACAAGAAAAAGTTGGATTATCTTATGTCATAAACCTTCATGTAATATAGCTAGTAGAAGGTAAATTTCACGAGATATTTTAAACATTTAACTTCAACCCTTTTAAAATCATGAAGCAATCATTCTTAACTCACTAACACGCCCATTTTTTAATATGACAACGTGCTAACACTAGCCTTAAACAAGCCATTGTTACGTTAGTCCACTGCGCACTCGGGAAATAAAACTTCCAGTGTGCATGCAAATTGCGGTAAGTTTTTAACTTGTAACGTGGATATTTGTAGAACCAACCAACATTATAACGCTACGGAATATGATACACACTTTAGATGCATTATAACTTAAATGAGAGAGAAAAACAAATTATGCTCCAACACACACAAATGATTGTTGATCCATCCTCACTGATTTTTGTAACCTCGGGTTTGATGATAATTTGTTGGAATGGAAGAAGAGTAAAGGCACAAATTACACAAATATTTCACACAATAACACAAATGAGCCGCGAATCCTCTCTATTAATCTTCAAACTCTCTCACTAAATACAATGAACCGGTGAAGGGTATTTACACGACTCGCTCAACATGCACACTTACACGAAAGTCATCTATCACATAACTTCTACTTACAAAATGCTCACTTAAACGTCTCTATAGCTCACTTACCAAGTTCATCTATCGACTTACTCAATGCTACATTAACGATTGTTTAACTCTTAGGGTGGGAGTTAATTAACTATTTTAACAAGCAAATCAATATTTTAGAATTGAAAGCAGGAGGAATTGGAGGGCAAGGGAGGATCAACCACGTCGTCTCCATTTTGTTCTAACATTTGAACAACCTATTATACGGTGCCAATATATGGATTTGTATTGAATGCACTTGTTATCACCAAATTTATTA
>JAXQQM020077583.1:0-144433 GCA_034641835.2 Pinus albicaulis
GTGTATTGGGCCTCCTTATAGGGTGGATTGCCAAAAATATTTTCGTAAAGATTCAAAATTTATTCTCCTCTTCTCTATGGTTCAGGGAAAAATAAAAAGGTTTTAAACCCCCAGCTATTGGTGCCTAGGGTTTAAAAAAATTACATTTATTTTCCAAGGATTTGGTTGCCAAATGTGGGTGGTGTTGATCTCTAGACAATTTATGAACTTAAATGGTGAATCAAAAATACATTGAAAATTGGTGATTCAAAAATGCATTGATCCTTTATCCATTGAAAATTGGATTGCTGAATAAACCAAGATCAAACATATTTATTTATTATTTGTCATGTTGTTTCCACAGATTTGACATTATTGGTATTGATTTACCATAGGTTTTGGACAAAGTGATAGTTCATTTGGGTATTGATCCATGGCCTCGGAGCGGCCTACGTCATAACCTGCCTTCCGCCAAGGATTGCAATCAAGGATGGTTATTGGCTGAAGATTTGGATATGGATGATGAATTCAAAGTTTCTTCGCTGAATTAATTACATTCAAGCCTTGGTGATGGTCATATTCATCTAACACAAACTGGATGAACTGATTTGGGTTTCTCCATTAATGGTTCCTATAAATCCAAAACTATGTTTTGTTTATTTGAATATTTTCAAGCCTTTGGTGACTTTTCATATTCATTGGTATTGATTTAGCATAGGTTTTAGAAAAAGTGATAGTTCATTTGGGTCTTGATCCATGGCCTCGGAGTGGGCCTACGTCATATCCTGCCTTCTACCCTTTGATTGACTCGCTTGAAGACCGAGGATTGCAATCTCAGATCTTTCTTCATTTTGGCATCAAGGATGGTGGTTGGCTGAAGATTTGGGTATGGATGATGACTTCAAAGCTTCTTGGTTGAATTACATTCAAACCTTTGGTGATGGTCATATTCACTTAACAGACAAATTGGATGAACTAATTTGGGTTTTCTCCATTAATGGTTTTTATAATCCAAAACTATGTTTTGTTTATTTGAATATTTTCAAGCCTTTGGTGATGGTCATATTCATGTGACAGACTTCTCCATTAATGGTTCTTATAATCCAAAACTATGTTTTGTTTATTTGAATATTTTGAGATAAAGCCAAAATGGTGGAGGAAGGCAAGTAATCTAGAAATCAAAATGTCGTCCAAAATCTAAAATATCTATAGTATCTCATGATGAATAAGGTTCCTACATGGGAAGCCCTCCAACAAAGGTTTAAATGTTATCTTGGGTGGTGTCCCCTTCATCAAAAAAATGGGAGGTTTAAATGTAATACTGGGTGGTGTCCCCCCTTTGTCAAAACAATAAGAAATGTTCTTGGCATGTTTTCCTGGAATGTTCCTTCTTTCAAAATGTTTGGAATATGTAAAACTTGTATTAGGTCATTCAATATTGGTCTAGTTCAAATCTGGAGGTGACCTAGCATTTGTGGAAATCATCTAAAGACTTGTAGGTCTTCAGAAGCTCTTCCGATGGGGGATTTTGACTCGCTAAGGAGAAGGTTTCCTTTCAAAAGAAAGATGTGATCCTTCACGCACTAACAATTTCTTAGCCATTTGCTTCAAGGAAAAGAGTCTAATGCCCCAGTAATAATCCAAATCCATGGAGTTACTTTAGTTAAAGTGCATCAATTGCAAATGGCCATAAAAAACGGGGTCAAATTATTTTATTTCTATCTTCAAATCACCTGCAAAAATCGACCACTATTTACAAATGAAAAAGAGTTTTCACAAATTCACTTTTTTGGAAACTCAAAGTTTACAATCAACTGGCTATACAGGGGAAAAGGGAAAAGAAAAGAATCAAGACAAAGAATTTATCTAAAATTGGCATCCATCTGGAAAAGGATATTTGAACAATGTTTGAATGATAGTTGAAGAGGAGGAGATAAAGAAGGATATGAGCCAAAGAACAATGGACATATTGAAGGAGTTTAGAAAAGGATATTTGAACAATAGTTGAAGAGGACGATATAAAGAAGGATATTTGAACAAAAAAAACAATGAACATATTGAAGGAGTTTCAATGGTGCATGCTACAAGTTTATCCCTCCATAAAGTAATGATAATGATCAATCGAAAGCCATGGAGTTTTACTTTGACTATGCATCAATTCAAATGACCTTAAAAATAGGGGCCAAATTATTTTATTTCTATAAAATAATTTAGACATATAGAAAAGGATATTTGAACTATAGTTGAAGAGAGAGACATAGGGAAGGATATTTGAACCATAGTTGAAGAGAAGAACAATAGACATATTCAGATTTTTGGAAACTCAAATTTTACAAGCAACTAACTATTCAGGGAAAAAAAGGAAAAAGAATCAAGACAAAGAATTTAGAAGTTGGCATTTATGTAGAAAAGGATATTTGAACGATAGGAATTTAGAAGTTGGCATCCATGTAGAAAAAGATATTTGAACTATGGTTGAAGAGAAATATATTTGAACTATAGAAAAAGATATTTGAACTATGGTTAAAGACAAAGATATTTGAACTATAGATGAAGAGGAGGACGAATTTAGAAGTTGGCATCATTGTATAAAAAGATATTTGAACTATATTTGAAGAGAAGGGTAAGGATATTTGAACTATATTTGAAGAGAAGGGTAAGGATATTTGAACTATATTTGAAGAGAAGGGTAAGGATATTTGAACTATAGTTGAAGAGGACATAGAGAAGGATATTTGAACTATAGTTGAAGAGAAGGACATAGTGAAGGATATTTGAACCATAGTTGAAGAGGACATAGAGAAGGATAGTGAAGAATACTATTAGAAACCTTCACAATATATTGCTCTTAAAAAGTTACATATTACATTAGAAACCATGATACCATGCTGATTAATCTATTTTATAAAGAAAATATGTATATAATCATATTACAATGAAAACCATAATTGTTCATTGCTCTTCGAAAGTCAAAACATAGTATTAGATACCATGATGATATAACTAGTATTAAAAAGTTGAAAACTACAATAAAAACCATGATATCATTATACAACACCTACAAGGCAAACGGGAGAACTTTATATATCCGCGAACATTGTGACAATACCACATTAGGAGGCCAGTGGCAAATACAAAGTTAAAGAAAAGAACAATCACTGGGGCGTGCAGGCAGGGACCATGACACTCTAATACTGAAGATGAAGGGGGGTGTAAATCACACAGCACAAAAGGCCACTCCGAATGGTCATGATCGAAGCCCCAACTAGCACAGACCCATTCATAGCAGATGCAGAAACAATAGCGTGCACGCCAAGATCTATAACAGTCTAGTGAACGGTCAGCCTGAAAGAAAGGGAAAATCACAGCATAAATTGCCATGACGAACTATAAATACCCAACTAAGATTTTGCATTTCTACCACATAATTTTGGTCATCTCTTTGAAATCAAGTTCAAATTATATTACACGTTCGGTGCAAATTACAGTGGTACAGTGGCTCGGTGATATGATGCTATTCTCAGTGACATAATGTTGTCTCTATTCTCAGTGAAATCATGATCACAGTAACACAGTTCAGATATCCTTCAAGAAGATAGTCTTGGTGCAGTCACGACCATAGTGAAACAGTTCAAATATCCTTCAAGAAGATAGTCTCAGTTCAGTCATGATCATAGTGAAACAGTTCAAATATCCTTCAAGAAGATAGTCTCAGTTCAATCATGATCAAAGTGACACAGTTCGTATCTCCCTCAATAATATAGTCTCGGTACAGCCTTGGTGTAATTAAAATGATAGAGATGTGGTGAGGATGCCATGACAAATATTATAGATCTCGGTGCTATTTTAGTCACGATGTCTCGGTGCTATGAACTCAAATGCTACATAACCCAGTTAATAGTATGAAGTTTCGGTACAAGCTAGGCTCTAATAGCCTGTGATTAACCTATAGTGTATGAACAAAACAAACACAAAGCTTCATTGGAGAAGCATAATAAGTTGCCTGAATTTCATATTAGGAAGTGCTACTATAAATACATATAACAATAATCTCCCAGTGATCACAACTACAAACTGATTTTGAAGAGCGCGGACGTAACTACATACCCGGCGGATTTTGAAGAGCGCGGACGTAACAACAGGAACAGAGCCCCAGCGCGGAACAGAGCAACAACTCGGCCAGCAGGAACAGAGCACCAACGCGGCAAGGAGAAACAGAGCACCAATGACAGGAACAGCAAAAATCACGCCAACAATGAAAACGGTAACCTTACAAACTTCGCGGGCGATGTATTTATAGAAAATAGTTAAGTAGGAACTAACACTAAAGTAAAAATTCGACGAACCCTAGTTCGGCAGACTTTTATAAGTTCGGTCGAACTCCTGGCGCGATTTTCGAACCTCAGAGCAAAAATTACGCTTGCCGCGTCGTCCTTTGTGTAGTCAATCTAAACGGAATCAAAAGTTTAAAAATTCAGCCGAACCCTAGTTCGGCCGTAACTTTATAAGTCTGCCGAACCTCGTTGCCGATTTTCCAAACCTCCGCAAAAATTCCGTTTGCTGGGCCGTCAGTGTGCCGTCAATATAAACGGACTCAAAAGTTCGGCCGAACGTACTAAAACAGTTCGGCCGAACTATTATAAAGTTCGGCCGAACTTTATAAAATGTTCGGCCGAACTATTGCCGAAAAATTTTTTTTGCCCCCGATTCTCACAAAAGTGTAACCCAGCTTCACGTTTCCGCCCATCATTCTGATGTTATTGAATCCTAATTTTTTAATGCCTCTGTAAAATTTTGCTTAATGTTTTGTACATTATTGTTTTCATTGACATCAATCGATCTGATGTAGTTCTTTTTCCAACAACACCTGTCAATAATTCCCTACTAGCACTTATTCCATATTGAGATTGATAGTTTGCAATTTTTCCAAGGGTTGATGTCATATTTCTTGATACTAACTCATTTTCCTTCACCTATTTGGAATTTCTAATGCCCAACAACTGAAATATATTTCTTAGATATTTATTCTTTCAAAATATATTTAAGAGTTAAGCTTGTGCTATGATAGATATACCTTGAAATAGATTTTTGATCACCTAATTTACTTAATCTTGAGTGTTCATTCATGAATTAGTGGCCTCCTCTCTTCAATTTTAGTTGATTCTATATTATCTAGAAAATTATCATCAAAGACAATTTCTTGCAACTTCTGATTAATGTCCATGTTTTTCTATGTGTGGTACGATCTTGTTGTAGGTTAGATGTTTTCCCTACATAAAAAAATATATAAATTTTCAATTTTGAATTTGAACTTGACATTTACATTGAAAAAAATTAAAATATTAAAAGGGTGACTTCATTTGTTTGCTCAATATTCTCATTGACAAGTTCCTCTACATCTCCCATTTCCTCATCATTTCCAGGTACATCCACATCTATTTCAAGTTCTCTCTTTTGTACCTATCTATTATCCCTTTTTATTTTTCTAATGATTTAATTAAGATTAACATTTGTATGTTGTCATGAGGAGATTTTTTATTTTTCATGTCAATTACCTTTTATAAATCTAGGAGGCTCTTAATATTGCCTTTTTTTTAATAAATGAAATTGAATTATGCATTTAAAAATATTATTAGGTAAGAGAATTTTAGGATTATAATTTTTTTTGTCCAAGTTAAAAATGTGAATTCTTATTTACCTAAAGTTGGCTCCCATGTTCAATACCTCCCCATGGGGTTTGAAGATAATAGGTAATGGAAATTGAGTGACATATAAAAAAATTAATTTATATGTCAAAAAATCAATTCTATATATTATAGTAGTTATCGCTTGAGTAATCTTTCAATTTGGCATTCAATTCTTTATTAATAAAGTTGTTTTACTTCGTACGGAGTACAATAACTTTGTAATCAAATAATAGGATAAAACATATTCACAATATAATTTATTTGAATGAATAGATGTGTGTAAAATATTTTAATAAGAAGCTAGATTTGTGATTATAAAATATAAAACTATAACTTAAATTTGTGAAATTACTTTGTATTTTTTTTTTCTTATGTATATAAAGAAAGACTAAACCAAGTTTGGAGTTTAGAAAATAAACCATAACATGATTAACAATATCTCCTTCCAAAAATATCTCCATATTAAAATGACATTCACTTTTTTGTATACCAAGACTATTGTTCTTCATATACAATTTCTGACAAGCATGCAACAATTCGCGCTCGGATGTGTAGATGAACTTAAGTAAACTCTCTTTCTCTTAATAAAAATTCTCTTTATTTACATCTATGCTAGATAAATTGTACTTTAATGTATTTAAAATATCTTATTTGAGTTACATGCTCATTTCGTGCTTGTTTCAGAGGATTATTAATCACCAAAGGATTTTCACCCCAATCTCCTATTTCAATATCTTTTACAAATTTTTTATATATGTGAACAGATTATGTTGGTTTACATATATGCTTTCACCCACAATTGTCTATTTCAATATATATAACAAAATTTTTTGGTTGATAACTCTTATAATCAATATCTTTGAAACCTCCATGACCTACTTCCATGAAAACAAAATTTGCCTTTCATTCCTTTACAATGGCTCCTTCTCTGCAACAACTTATTTCACTATGTTGGTTTACATATATGTATTCACCCACAATTTCCTATTTCAATATCTATAACAAAATTTTCTGGTTGATAACTCTTATAATAAATATCTTTGAAACCTCCACGACCTGCTTCCATGTAAGCAAAATTTTCCTTTCATTCCTTCACGATGGCTCCTTCTCTGCAACAACTTATTTCTTCAAAGCTACTCTTTCCTATGCTATTTCCTTACGACATTTCTTTTGCAACATATGGTGCAATTTCTAGTTTAAATTAATTAGCTTGTGTGGAGTTTAATTTTATGATATAAATTTTATTTAAATATAACAAATTTTTAATAACATCGTTTTAACCTAAAATTCACCAAAATCTAAATACTTATCTTAATTTCACCCTTTAAATAAACTATATTCCACATAAATACCATGGGCTGTTTTTATAGTTTATTATTATTTTATTTTATTATTTTTATTTTAAATAATTTTCCTTTTTAATAATGTTTTTTATCCATTTAATTTAAATTAATTGGCTTGTGTGGAATTTAATTTTATGATTTAAATTTTATTTAAATCTAACAAATTTTTTTTTTTTTTTTTGTAAGCTTCATAGGACCTTTCATTTACGATAATATAAAGGGCAGAGAGTCATACAGGATAAAACCAATGCAGTGACCTCAACCTGCCCGAAGGAAACCAGGTCTGTTGGCCACTGCAACGAGTTATAAGCAGACCAAAAACAAAATTGTCTAAGCCTAGATCTAACAGATTTAAGGGCCGTAGTATGTCCAAAATAATTACAGCAAATACCAAAAAAAGAGTTAACAGGAGCCAAAATTACATGAACAGAAAATAAGTTAACCAACTAAAGCAGCAGCGGAAGAAGTATCAGCTTGCCCAAACACATGTGGCCTACGATGAAGGAGCTGCACCTGCTGTTCCAGCTTGCCCACCTTATCATTTAACTGGATCTGTACCTTGGAGATGGCATGCATGTCCATCTTCAGCTATTGCAACTCAAATAGTATGGAAGAGGTAAGACTCTGCTTTTCATTTGCTGCCATAGCCTTGGCAAGGATACACTTCATCTTCCAATATATCTTGACGAATTGTTGGAAGAGAGAAACACGTCCTCAAGTACTACCTGGATCGAGTAAAAAGTCCATGTGGGAGAGCTGTTCATCCATACTCACCTCTTCACTGTCAGTTTCAACCTCCCATCCTTGGATTGTAGATTTAATCTTTTCCTGATTGCCAGCTTCATATACCTGAGCCAGCTCCTGGACCACCTCTGTATTTGTTTTGCGGCCCCGTCGACTAGTTCCTGCCACAGACTTGGATTGCCGAGCGTGTGTGGGCCTCCTCGAATTCTGTTTCACCATACTTGCAGTAGAATATCGTGCCGAGAGGCCTGTGGCCAGAGGACCAGGTAAGAGCTGAAAAGTCAGAAAAAATCAAATTGCAAAAGAACATATCCAATAAAATGAACCAGCCACCACCGAAAAGCAACAGTAAAGGGAACAACGGACCATTTGTCCACAAACGCATAGGCTGGATAATGTATAACAAACTGCACCACAAAAATTATATCCGAGACTATGAGCCAATAGGTAACAACAAACCATCGTAGAGCGCGGCCAGAGAAATCAACATAGAAAGCATGCATAGTGGCAGAGTAAACGCTGGAAAACTGCTAAAGCAAGACCCCTGAGACCAGACACAACAGAAATCCCATATATAAAAAACAGAAATCCGCATAATCCACCAGAAACTGTAACCCGCCAATATCAATGCCATGTGGAAAAAAAATGTGTATACATTGAGAACCCAACATCAACTAGCCCATGCAGAAAGGAATATGAAGCCGCAGTAGGGACCGAGAAATGCTTTCGAGCAAAATCTGTGATACGTCATGCGTGTATAGGAAAGTAAAAATTACATTAACCTCAGCCCGCGAAGCCATAAACAAGTCTAAACAACGGCAAGTGGTAAAAGAGTTAATCCCCATGGAACAAAAGACCACGTTCTTCGAGAATAAAGGAAGATAGCCAACAGAGGAGCCTACCCCCGATATGAAAGGAAAACAGGGCCATGGAAAGACATAATTCAAAGAAAATTGATGGCTATCTTGCCCCCAAAAATCTAGAGGCAAAACTGGGGGGCTATGGAAATGAGGTTCGACCTTCCCCATATGCCCAATTCTAAAGACTACCCACTTGGAAAAGAGACTCTGAAACAACATAACCGTATGCATACAAGGCAACTGAAGAAAATCGAACAGAGACTCATACTGTGCGACAGAAGTATGCAGAAAGAAAAGTCCCATTACATACTAGAAACACCTCCGTAGGAAACGCGCCCGGAAGACAGATGCCCAGACCTGCAATAATACTCCAAGATAGAAGCAGACGAGAATGGAGCATGCCAAGTAAAAACAAACCTGGAAAGGCGCAACGTTCCACATAAAACTAGGGATGAATGCACCTGACAGTGCATTAATCATACCAGCTGGTTCAAGCATGCAACGTACTGGCAAGGGAGGCTCATCGAACCAATACACCGACGACAGGACCATATACATAATGGGCCATCGATGCATCCAACACGTGGTTGATAAAAAACCACCCCGGGCCGTGGGCTGGCCGAAACTAAAAATCTAACAAATTTTTAATAACATCATTTTAACTTAAAAGTCACCAAAACCTAAATAGTTATCTTAATTTCCCCTTTAAATAAACTACATTCCACATGAATACCATAGGTCAATACCATGGGTTGTTTTATAGTTTATTATTATTTTATTTATTATTTATTATTTTTTATTGTACTTTGACCTAGTTAAAGTGTTCATTACATTATGTCATTCTTTTTATTTAATTTACTTTTATTTTTATTTTTGTGTAATTTGACATATTCAAAATGTTAAACATGACATAACAACATTTCTATCATACTTAATACTTATTAAAAAAGAAAAAAAAAACTAACATTATAAAAAAAACATATATAAAACTATTTACTTGTGGATCTAATGTAACACCCCCAATTTGTGTGTTGCACTTTTAAAGTTAGGACATTTGAACTTTAATCCTAGGGGGGTGGACCCCAAAGGATAAGTATAGTGTGAATGTATTTGCATATTTAATTTGAGAAAATAAATAAAATGATTGTGCATTTTGACCAAGATGAGAATTAGAGATCACTTGCCAAATCCATGAGGATGGATAAGGCAACTAATCCCCACAATCTTTCAAAAATCATTGAAAGAAATTAATTTAGATTTTGAGGAGAAATCTAAATTTCCCCAATGAAGAGGAAAGTAGTTGGGAAGAGGTAAGAAAAGCTGGAAAAAGCTGAGGAAAAGCATAAAACAGCTTTAAAGAATCCCAAATGGGAAGCCTAGGCTAAACAGGAAAGAAATAATCCTGCTATTCTGGACGCAGAATTAGAAACATGCTTTGGGGAAACATGAGCTTAAATAAGCTTCTCCTAAGCAGATCAGAGGTTGATCTATAAGGGAGGTGATCTCAGCTCGGGGGTGAGTTCTGGGAGACAAAGAGGACTCTAAGGTTGGGAGGTTGGTCATTTGCAGTAGTGGTATGTTTCTGAAATTCCTGTTATTTTGAATTATTATGGTATGAATTGGCTACATATAAATTAACATTGAAGTACTACATTTACACATAATCTATCTTAAGGTTGTCACCTTTCAGATTTTGTTTAGTTGTAGACCAGTAACCTATGGAGTCTCCACCGACAATTAAATACTAACTGGGTTCTGATATACATATAAAGGTGAAATTTCAGGCTCATCTGTATGCTTGAAAAAAATGATGATAGTAGGACTGATATCTACATGGTACCATAAAAGAGAAGCAAGCCATTAGCATATGTATTTCGAGTTAACTCTAAATCAAGAGGTAATTCTACTTTTATACATAGTAGTCATAAGAATTACCTATGAAATCTTTGCACAATTATATATAACAAAACCATAGATGTATATCTAGCTAAATTCTTATACCATTGCTAATTCCCAATCTGGAGGACTATTACTTTCACAGGAAAATATTAGGATAACTTTAATCTGCTTCTGCTGATAAAATAATTTTAGCTCTTCCATATCTGAAATAGAGAAATCTACAATCTGAGTTTAGACCCAAACAAAGAAGAAAAATGGGAATTATCATAACCTAACATACTAGTACTATATAAACATTAAATCCCTCCGAAAGAAAAATTGATGGACTCCCCATTACTAGAGAAAAATATTCTCGAGTCCATCAACATTATTCGTAGATATTACATTTATGTATATAAAAAGGAACGAACAAACAATAGTGAGGTATCTATGGAAAGAACTAACCGAAAATTCTACTTGGAGAATTATCATATTTGTAACCAAATCAAAAGAAATACAATAGGAAATCGTAGTTCGTAAGGTAATTTCGATTTCATGTAATTCCGATTTAACATAAGGTAGGACGATTTGATGTAATTTCAATAATTATTCATGTGCGTGCGGGGCATCTGTTAAAATAAAAAAATGAGGAATACGCTTTTCTATAGCTGCATCATTTTAGAATGCTTTTACTGTGGGACCGTCGTGGAATCGGTTAAGAGAAAAAGCCAAACGAAATTATTATTCATTACATGTATAGTATTAACACAATTATTACTGTGTGAGCGCCGTAGAGGCGACTACCTGAGAAATAAAACGAATGCAGTATTCATTACAGTGAGTAGAAACCATGCGGTTATCTCTTTAATGATGATATTGGAGGTTAAGGCTACGTACCATTTGCGTAAACATTAAAATTAGGTAAGACAGTGCGGATTTGTAACTACTGCGTATTGAACCATTGAAACACGATGAATGTGTATATCTATGAGCGCCGATGCACTGGAATATATATTAATACTGAACGACAATGGATAATCTATATATAAAACAAAAACAAATTTGACAGTACGTCGTAACCATTTAACATTGAAATGGACTTCTTTTAGTTGTAACGGGAGCGAAGTATTGCCCACACACATATAATGTGCCTCATTCTTTTCTTGAACCAAGAAATGGAATTAATGTGTTTAAAAAGTAATGTTTGACAAAAAAAAAAATGTGTTCATAGCATATTAACGTAAGAACAGAGTTAATCTATTTAACACACATTGGAAATCCCATTTAACCACATAAGGAAGGCGAGATCAAGAGTTAGAACAGAGGCGCGTAAGTTGTGCAAAGGCCGAGAGTGTGTGTGAGGCCATTTACCCCGACCTTTACGAGGGATGCGACTTTAACAGAATGCGCATAAACAAACGAACAACATCTCTACGTAACAGAACAAACGATAAACAAAAGTTGTCTGAGAAATTCCTACTGCATCTCAATAGCACAGACGAAGTAGGATGGATATAAAACCTGTACATCGATTTAACCTGGAACTGGAGTAGTTAGAAGTGAGGAGAAAACCAGTGGCTGGGGCAGCCTGTGTGATCGTTGTATCCAAACCCCAGCGTGCTATAAATAACATACAAACCCAGAAATTAAATAAACTAATTTACCCTCGTAAATAGGAAGGAAGGGTGAAGTGAGCACAGAAGGTTTCCCAGTAAGAACAACGGGCGACGCAAGGCAACTCGTGGTCCTCTCATGAAGATGCTAACGCCTATCCACTTGATCTGCAAGCCTGTATTCGTCCTGTAGATAAAAAGGAAAAAAAGAAAAAAAAAACCCAAAATGATCAAAGGAGAAAAACAACCGGGAACCAGTTAGCGTAGGTTGAGCAAATGCATGATTGAGCGAACGATTAGCATACCAAGAAATAAAACCATCCGGTTTGGTGCCGAAACAAATCAGAAGAAGAAAACAACAAATCGCTCCTTTATTTCAAGAAAACTTACGCGTGATAACAAGGATAGGGAGCGATTCAGGAAATCCGATTTCTCCTGGGTTGGTTGCGCATCGCGTTCTGTGGTACGCATGGCGAGAGATTCAGATACCTATAGGCGGGAGTGAGATGAGAAAAGGGAGTGAGAAAAGAATTACACGCAGGGAAATGGCATAGCAAGGACCGAGTGGGGGTTTAAAACGGAAGACCGCAACCCTAATACCATGCACCAACCATAGTCCACGCGGTTATCTGATTCAGGGTTAGCGTGAACTGGTAGAGACTCAAACCCTAACTTGAAAAGACAGCGAGCTGCACAATATCCCGATGGGGATTTTTAAGAGTCCTGCCGAGTGAACAAACCTGTACCAAACCCACAGTAAGTGATTTTCTCGGCTCTCATTTTGAACATCGAGCCGACAGAACGTAGGCAAAGCTCTGCGCCCCTTCCTATTGAAGTGATGCTTACTACGGGCAAGCTACAGCTGCCGTTGGAAACGTGCTAGCGGCGCAGAGCAACAGTACAGAGGATTCAAAACCTAATTCTCTCGAGGTATGCGAAAGCAAACGATAACCTGTAACTTGAAATATGCAACGCGTTGAAGTGGGACGCGTGTATTTCCTTCCAGGTCAGACTGGTTGAGGTACTGCGGGGAGTACAATAAAGCAAAGGGAGCTAAATCGCAGGTCGCCGCCGCGGTCAGTGCATCAATGGATCACTCCAGCACGCAACAAGCTCCTAACTCTCTTACGTAGTAAAGAATGAGTGATTTTACTACTGGTGAGTTATACAATAGAAATAAAATAAAAAAAACGGGACAGAGACCGCGTACGACTCTCATACATTGTATGGGGTATCAGAGTATATATAAAAAAAAAATTAAATCCCAGAGGTAGCCTTTCAATGTCAATTATATCAGAGGGTAGCATATTTCTATTTCACAGATATATATAATGTAGGTGTTATATAATATAATCATTTCTTATCTTGCCCATCGCATAATTATGGAGTTACATGATGATATAATAGAATTATGTTATGCGAATTGGTATGGTGATATATTAAACTTATATTATGGGGAATTAAATAGAGGTCTATAACAAATCTCATATTTGTGAGTTTAAATGAAAAAAAAAGGGGTAATGATGTTAAATGCTTCTAATAAAAGGATCTTATAGGAGGTGATAATGTTTAAGAGGGATGATTTTAAAATATTATATGAGGTGATGGTTCATGAGTGGAGTAATAACTACCCATAGATGCTTTCAAGGGATAGGAGAATAAAATACCCATTTTATATATATAACTGGATCTAACTATAAGTGAAAAATTAGCCAGTGAAGACTGGAAGAGACATCAATAGAAAAATATTTTTTTTTGGAGGTGTGATTTCTAATGGCCTAAAATGTTTCAATCATCTAATATTTGATCCAACGGCTGAGACATGGACACATTGGTAGCCAGGGAAGTTGTTTTCAAATAAGAGCGCCTTAAGGCATAAAAATAATATACACTCTAAAATTTAAATTCCTTTGAGAGGCAAGAGAGATGTGTAAATCCTTGCAAGATCAATATAAATGTTTAATTATGCAAATAGGTGTGTCTATTTTGGAATAGGTTTCGAGAATTTTAATTTAGTTATAAATAATTATTAGGTAGATGGTAGAGATTTAACTTCCACAAAATATTCTAGAATATTAGTAATACTATATAGTTGAGATTTATCTCCAAAGTAGTTATGTCATTTTTTCCTTCTATTTAAATTGATTAATTAAAAAAAAACTCATATGAAAAGTGTCATCTTAAGTGATTCATAGTTTTTTTTTGGCATGTGGTATTGATCCATGGTATAAAAAAGACAATTTATGGATTAAGAGCCTCCATTGTAAAGTGGGGATAAATTCACATGATTAAGAGTCTTATTCATGTGTTTTTAAATGTATATATTAAATTTTTAATAATAATAATAACATAAGCTTTTTGACTTGGTGAAAATACATAAAAATAAATAAATAAATAAAAATAATAATTAATGGAATGTCAACATTTTAATTATGTGAAAACAAAAAAATAATATATAAATAACACTATAAAATAAAAATAAAAATGACCAATGGTATTAAGAACCCATACTATTGACCCATGGTATTCATGTGGAATATTGGGGAGAGGGATAAAATTCATTAAAATAAATCCTATGTTTAAAAAAAAATAACTTTTGTTAAAATAAAAATTTTACATTAATATTTTTTATTAAATTTTGTTGAATTGTTAAAGTAAACTTGAAATACAAATTCTACTTTATTGTTACTTTTTGACTCGGCCAAGTTACCCATGGTTTTGTTTCTCCAAGTTTTATGAGAACTCATGGTATTCATGAGAATAACATGTGGCACACACCACCAAATTGTTTGTGGGAAAAGGGACCCACCTCCACAGTGATTTCACTATATACATACTCTATCCTCCTCTTGTTTTGAACCTGTGACCTCTTAGGAGGAAACACATGCTCTTAACCATTAGGACCATTCAAGTTTTATTTACAAGGGGAATTCCCCCATCTTAAGATATCCCTCTTGGTGATTGATAGATCCAAATTTAAGATGGACCTAGGATGTTAGATTAAATACTCATTGGTTCATTTTTGTGCGAAGAGGTTCACTCCATCTAAGTACTAAATAGTAGTTGTAATATCTTGTCTATTGAAAAATTTAATATGGAAACTATTAATTCCAATTTACCTTAACTTCAAACTTGCTTGGGAAATTTTATTATTATTTCTATTTATTTTTTGTGCGAAGAGGTGCGCTCCATCGAAGTACTAAATAGTAGTTGTAATATCGGTCCATGTACTAAATAGTAGTTGTAATATCTTGTCTATTGAAAAATGTAGTATGGAAACTATTAATTACAATTTTCGTTAAACTTAGAACTTGCTTGTGAAATTTAATATTATTATATATTTCTTTTGTGGGAAGAGATGCTCTCCATCCAAGTACGAAATAGTTGTTGTAATATCTTGTCTATTGGAAAATGTAGTATGGAAACTATTAATTCCAATTTTCCTTAACCTTGAAACTTGTTTGTGAAATTTTATTATTATTATTTCGTTATTGTATTAGATCCTTATCATCAAAAAAATATCAAGAGATTTTTTTTTTAAAGAAAATGGACAAAGATATTAGGCTCCAAGGCAGGGAAAAACCCCTTCAAGGAGAGAACTATAAAAGTTCTTCTCTTCTTACAGAATATAGTTCAAATGAGACAATGAAGACCAAAACCTTATACGAAGTCCTCCTCCAAGTACCAAGTCATCCCTTCTAATAGAAACAAATCATCACAACTTAATCCTGGATTAACCAACTTCTAGCTACAACTTTGACCCTATAAGTTCGGTCCTATAACTACTGCAGAAACCCTAATCTAGCTTCTTCAAGAGATCCTTTATTTAATAAGATAGATCCTTTAATCATTAACGAGGTCAACACAAAATATTCCTTCTCCCAACAAATTTTTACTACAATTTGTCGTACTGCAACTCATACCTGCAATTTACGCCTCCATTGTAGCTACAGAAACCCTAGAGTTTCACACGTGTCAGAGAGATAAATCCAAAAAACAATATTTTCCCTGACTTATTGGATTCCTTTTAACTTATAGACCTTTTTTCCTCTTTTCTTTTCTCTTCTAGAATTATACCGAACTTGCTTTCTTCAGATCAAACTTGTGAGCTAGTGAGTGCCAAATGAGTTCCTTTAGAAAAAATTGAAGCCGTCAAGGACGACTTGTACTTTGGAGGTTTCTAGGACATTTTAGACTCAAAATAAATTATTTTAGAAGATAATTTTTTCCCAAAAGGGTCTAATAAACATGATGTTGACTCTCCTGGCTCTTGAAAATAAATCATATGACCTAAGAAATCATAAAATCATGAAGAATATGTCTTGACATATAATATCATCAATAATGTGCATGAAACACATGCTTGGAAATTATATATATATATATATATATATATATATATATATATATATATATATATATATATATATATATATATATACATGGATAAATGTAACCGAAATG
Organism: Pinus albicaulis; assembly: GCA_034641835.2. NCBI lineage: Eukaryota > Viridiplantae > Streptophyta > Pinopsida > Pinales > Pinaceae > Pinus > Pinus albicaulis. Next base: position 16,569 of record JAXQQM020077583.1, read on the forward strand.
GGAGCTATAAATTCAAAACAAGAACTCTAGCCAAAAAAACCACAAAAAACATGGAATACAACCCAAAAACGAAAAGTATGTATTCCAGAACAAGGTTTTATTTTTTTCGAGTTAATTTGCAACATTTTTTAAAAATGGCAGTAAAACCAATTTTCATGTGCCAAATAAATGGAAAAAACACACAATTGTTGGTGCTAGAATACCATTTTCATTTTCCGAGTAAAATTTCAACATATTTTTAGTAATGACGTTAAATAAAAAATAATGAGAGTTTAAACACATTAAAATTATAATAATTTTTATGCATGTGACATGTCATTTAACATATAATATCATGACACTAACAATCCCTAAAATTAAAACAATGTTAAAGATAAAATATATTTCACAATTTTCCACCCATAGAATTAAAAAATATTAACTTTTCAACATATTTCAACCATGATATTATGGAAAAATTATATGAATAAAATAACCCAATGAACCACAAATTATTTCTCCAAGTTATCATTGTATTGTGAATATTTTAGACAAATGAATTCATTGTAATTAAAACATATAATTTAAAAAATATAAAAATGACTCATAACTTCATGTTAGATCATAAGGAAGTTAAAATATCATTTTCATTGCTCAATGCAAACATCATTTATATAGTTTCTCTTACACAATTATTCAAAATCACTGATATTTTCTTGCACACTATTAGAATTCATATCTTGAGATGAATGACTGGATGCGGATGAATATTTTCCATATTCTTCTCTTCCATCAACTAGTGCCCCATCTTAGGCAACATGCATGCCCAACACTAGAGGTTTCAAAATTATTTCAGATCTACACTCCCACCAAACCCAACTGCCAGAACATCAAATTACTCATATGTATATCTAATGTTTTTTTTTTATTTCTTCGAGGCATTCAAAATAATATATATCTCTATTTTTCCTTCATGCATTATGAACTTCACCAACTAATTTTAATAACAATATATTCGACACAAATATTGAATGGTCTAGAATGAACTTCAAAATTTCCAAACCTGATGATGGCACCCATTCTGCAGTAGTTGAATACTTCTTGCCCCATATAAGTGTTTTTCCACCAATTTGTTTAATATGAAATTTATGTTGGAAGATGATGTCATTAATTTGTTCAATGCATTTCTCCTCACCATGCAATCTGAAAATAAAATTTCACATGTCAACAGTTTATTATAATACATGAAACATAGGATCTGGCATATATGATTTCATAATAGATTCAATTAATGATGGCAAGCTCCCAAAATTATTCCTCCTCAATATTACTAGAAAACGACTGAACATATGATAAATATGGCCTTGAGTGTTCTCAACAAGAAGGAAACCAACATTTACCTTATGAAATACTCTCAATTCAACAAGCATGTTTAGATATCCAAAAATAATCTTATTTTTGTTTTCACGACAAGTGCTGTCTAATTGTAGATACAAAATTTCAGGAAGATTACCATCCCAATGATAAACCATATTGTGAATTATGGTTATTTTCATATTTTCAACATTATGAATTTTTGGAGTTGTGAAGTAAACTCTTGGCAACATTTTCCCATTGAATACCATACAACCGACCAAGTGAAACTCGATAAAAATTTCCTCCTGCAAATTTTTCGGTGTGTGAACAAAATGTGGTAGAAGTGTTTTCTTCTGGTCCATACCATCAATTATCAAACCCAAATATTTATTTGGATTATCATAACATTTATTTTGATTCCTATGCAACTTTTTCCTTTCATCTGTTTGATGTCTATGATGTTCTTGAAGGGATTTAATAATGGAATATACACATAACATAAAATAAACGTTTTAACAAATACATTTTCATAGTTGATCACTATACAATTTAAAATATTAATGTTATGAATGCTTACCTCTTTCTGCTCCTTGACATTTATCCCTTTTTTTATTTTAGATAAGCACATGTACTGCAAACCCCTATCCTTATCTTCTTAGAAATATGAACATTGTTGAATTCTCACCTCCATATCTGCACTAAACATTGATATGTAATAAAACGACCATTTCCTTCAACACCTTCTGCATATTCCTTGTATAAGTTGTAAATTTATCGTTTTGAGAGACTATTTGGAATATGTATTTTATCTCTATTTAGAAAAAACTCTCCATGTTTTGAAAAGAAGCCTTGCAGCCATGACATTGCAGTGTTTTCTAGTGGCCCAAACTCTCATTTATGATGAACTTCTAAATAATATGTCGGATCCTTTTCCAAATTATCTTGGATTCTTGATAGAAGAAAATTTCCAATTGAATGAATCATTTTGAAATCCTTTCTACAAAGAAATAAAGACCCAATATGATAATCATAACCTGCTAGTGTAGATTACATGCGCCCTACTAAATATAAATTCTGCATAATTTTATTCATTGACAAATAGTTGTTCCTTTTCTCTACAGAAAATTTGAAATCCATATGTTTCAACAATCATTTTTACAACAGTAATTTGAAATGAGCTCACTAATAGAACTTATTCTTGTGAGATATACTACTCTACCCCTTGTATAACTAGAAAATCTTGGATTGATACAAAAAGGTCTACTCCTACTCCTAGAAACAATATTTGTTGGCAACATTTCTATCATTTCATCATTCTCTGAACAAGAAATTTCATGATCATTAGGAGGAATACTATTCTTACTACCATCATTTTAAATATAGTTAGGAAATTCACCACCAACATTGTTTGAAAAATAGTCATTACCATCTTTGGTGGCATGAAAATTTTCAATACCATCATCTATGGTTTTGAAATATACTAAATTGGAGGATATTATTCACCATATTTATCTTTCCCTTCATCCCTCCTGCTCTTAGAGTTCATAGGATTAGGACTATGTGGAAATTGCGACTCTCGATATATTGGAAATTCTTCTTCTTGACCTTTGTCACTGTTTCTCACATAGTCGATATGATTAGGAGTAAGTGGAAATTGAGACTTTGGATTTATTGGAAATTATCCATCCTTCCCTTCACCACTTCTACTCTCAAAGTCCATAGGGTTACGATTAAGTGTAAAATGTGAATCTTTATTTAGTGAAATTTTTTCAACCTGTCATTCATCATTATTTCTCTCATAATCCTTAGGATTAAGAGTAAGTGGCAAATGTGACTCTCTATCCACTAATTTTTTTTCATCATACCATTCCTCACTATTGCTTTAATAGTCCTTAGTATTAGGTCTAAGTGGAAAATGTGACTCTATCCATTAAAATTTTTTCATCTTGTCATTCATCACTATTTCTCTCATAGTATTTAGGATTAGGTCTAAGTGGAAAATGTGACTCTCTATCCACTGAAAATTTGTCATCCGACTATTCACAACTATTTATCTCATATTCCTTAGGATTACGACTAAGTGGCAAATGTGACTCTCTATCCACTAAATATTTTACATCCTTCCATTCATCACTATTGCTCTCAAAGTCCTTGGGATTAGGACTAAGTGGAAATTGCAGTCTCTAGTTTTTGGAAATTCTTCATTTTGTCATTCATCATTATTGCTCTCATATTCCATAGGATTAGAAATAAGTGGACAATCAACCCTGATTCTCAGAATCGGCCCCTTGGGCATATAAAAAGAAAATTAAATTTTTTTCTAGTGGGGTCGGGGAGAACCCAGAACAAAAATAAAAAAACAAAAGTAATGGAACTTTTAATTTGGGGGGTGTGATTCTCTTAATCATCTAAAATAATAATAATAATAAAAATAATTTAGGAGGCTTAGGGAGACAATGACAAGCATGTAAAAAAATCAATTTTATTTTACAGCTTTTCTTTTTGGGAAAACATAAAAAAATATACTTTTTTTTTTTTAAAGAATTGGTTTTATACAAATTCTACCTTATCATGGTTTTTCACCTCAATTTTTGTTGAGAAGTTAAGGTAAACTTGACTTAGCCAAGTTACCAATGGTATTCTTGTGGAGTCTAACATTATTATTATTATTATTATCCATTTTAAAATGTTACATAAAGGCACATGGCACACACCACCAAATTATTTGTGGAAAAGAGACCCACCTCTCAGTGATTTAACTATATACATACACTATCCCTCTCCTGCTTTTGAACCCGCACTTGTTGTTAGGAGGAAACACATGCTCTTAACCATTAGCCCATTCAAGTTGTATTTACAAGGAATCCCCCATCTCAATATCCCTTAAGGGTGATTGTAAGATCCAAACATAAGATGGACTTAGGCTTCGTAAGATTAACATCATCGGTTCATATTTGTGTGAAGAGGTTCACTTCATCCAAGCATAAATAGTAGTTGTAGTATCTTGTCTATTGAAAAATGTGTAGTATGGAAACTAGTTGACCTGGAATTTTTCTCAATTCTAAACTTGCTTGGAAATTTTATTATTATTTTTATTTAATTTTTGTCATCTACCCTTTTAACCCATTACAATTCATTGGGGGTTTGACCCACCCCAAACCCCCTTTGCTAGACCAAATATTACGGAAGTATTACAAAACTGGACAAAATTGGGGCTAGGAAACCCCATTCCAATAGTGCAAGTGTACAGTCTTGGTGATAATAACTTCAATCACTTTGTTTGCAGATTCAACTTTCTCGTTTTCTTGTGGATTGTATGGAGTGGACTTCAAGTGCTTAATTTTATATTATTCCACCAAATTTTGTACTGCCATGGATGTGAATTATGTTCCTTGATCTATTATAATTTCTCTTGAGACACCAAAATGAGTGAAGATATCCTAAAAAATAAATGAAACTACAACATTTTCAGTAGCAAAAGAAAGTGCTTTGGCTTCTACCCATTAAGTAACATAATCAGTACACACCATAATATACCTTTTTTGTTTGGAAGGTGGATTAATTGGACCAAAAAAATCCAAAGCCCATTTCTCAAAAGGTTCAATGAGTAGCTAAGGTTGTAGTGGAATTTCACTTGAAAGAACATGTTTCCTCATCCTTTGACAACTGTGATATCTCTCAACATATTCTTTGGCATCCTTGAAAAGGGAAGGCCAATAATATCCCAAGAGAAGGATTTTAATAAGCAGTTCTTTTATCAAAGAAATGGCCTCCACATGGTTCATCATGGCAAGCTTTAAGTATCTCAAGTATCTCACCTTCTCGTACAAACCTTCTAATGATGAGATCTAGTCCTGTTTTGTACAATTCTTCATTGATACATGAGTAAGAAGAACTTTTTTGGATTATTTTCCTCTTTTCTATGGGAAACAAATGAGATGGTAATGTTCCTGTAGCCAAATAATTATCAATATCTGCATACCTAGGTGATTTAGTAGATATTGCGAAAATATATTCATCTAGAAATTTATCCTCTACAAGCATATTATTATTATCATTTTGAATCTTGGATAAAAAGTCAGTAATTGTATTTTGTTTTCCCGGTTGATGTAGAATGGTGATGTTAAACTCTTACAATAGTAATAGCCATCTAGTTCTTTTTCCATTAGTGTTTTTTTTTTTCATTAGATATTGCTGGAATAATGATATGTTTGAATGAAAGTTTAATAGCCAATGATATAATGTCTGAATTTATTAATGGCATGTATTACAACCCAAAACTGTTTTTTCAATGACAGATAATTTTGTGTACTCTGCTGAGTTAAATTTTTACTCTATGTAATAAATGGCATGAGCAAGATGTTTCTGCCCCAACACAACCCCAAGGCCATACATGAAGCATCATGACAGAAAAAGGCCATTGTCAATTAGTTTCTTTAAAATAAAGCTTTCGTAGATTATTTTTCAAAACTCAAAGGTATTTTGACAATTATAGTCCCAACCGACCACAATATTTGGTGTTAAATTTTGGAAGAGGAGATGCTATTAAGAAGTTTTCTATAAATCTTCTATAATATCCAGTAAATCCTAGAAAACTTCTAACATCTCTTTGACAATTTGGAATAGGCAACTTGGAGATGACTTCAACTTTTGATCTATCAACCTTAATCCCATCTCCTGAAATATGATGTCCTAAAACAATCCCTTCAGTAAACATCATATAGCATTTTTCATGGCTTAATGAAAGGTTTGTTTCTTTACATCTTATGAGAACTTTTTCCAAATTTTCTAATGCCTCTTCAAATGAATTACCATAAACTGCAGAACTGCCTTACATACATTTCTACATGAATGAAAAAGATGAGAGAGAATTCCGAAGAACTTCTCTTTGAAATGTTGTTGGCGATTGTACAATTGAAAAGAAGTACCTTGAAGTACAAGTTCCTCTACCAAGACATATCATACATGGTTTAAAAAGTTGATAAAAATATTTTTTTATGTAATAAAACATTTCAATTAGTCTTACCTTTTTGTTAATTTGTTATTTTTTAGCTATATTTTTTCAATTATTTTTTTCTAAAATATAGCAAATATTTGTTAGAGTTGTAAAGTTTAAGCTATGTAGCGTACACAATCCAAGTAACAAGTGACCATGAGATTTTCATGGTCCATCCCTTGACACATTCAAAAATGGTAAATTAAAATAATGGAATAAATATACAATAGTATATGTTGGGTCTTCCATCTATCATAAAGAAGGATCAAATATCTAAAAGTGCAACCCTTTTTGTTAAGTTTTTCACTAAAAGAGGTTTGCAACCTCACCCTCGAGATATTTGATCCTCTAGATTTCATTCTTGGCTTGTGTCTAGAGGAATGTAACTTATCAAACAGATTTGTACCCCTTTGGACACTTGCTAAATTAAGGTTAAGATTGATTTATATTAATTTATTTAAAATAGCTATCAACTAGTTATCACATCAACTTAATTATCAAATACAATTGATATATGAAAAATATTAAAAGGTAAAAGCATTATTCTGATGTATCAACCAATTTATCTTATTAGTCCTTTCCAAGAGAAAACTTTAGTAATAGATTATTATATTAATGACTATTTAGCTTGATCAATATAAATTATAATTTTGAACTTTGAATTGATTATTTAGCTTGATTTATCAAAAAACTGAGTTGATTCCCTATTTACTGAGATGTGAGTTTGGACCTAAAAGACATTCGAGAGATCCTTTGACCTTCAATTTCATGTGAAGATCTGGATTCGGCCAGTGCATATCGATACGGTGCTTCAACGAGTTTGCTCACTGCCAGTAGCAGCATCTCTTCTTCGGCGGGAGGCCTCCCTTAAAAACCTAAATCGACTACTCTTTTTTTTCCCTCACGAATATGACAACACTGCCTAGAACCCTCGATCCGATCCGTTGGCTTACCGCTCGTCGCACGCGCATGTTATGCATGTATTGAGCAGACGTCATGTATAAGTGAAGGGCCAAGGAATTTGCAAAACTGAAAACCAATGATTAAATAAATAAAAATTATATTAAATAAATAAATAAACAGATGAATGTCGATGAAATCATGGTAAGGTTTATCACAAAGAATTCTTCCACTAAGATCAAATCCTAGCTATTCATTTTTAAAAAATAAAAACTACAAACCCACCTACATGAGGATGAATCGAAATAGGTATACCCATGGTGTAATGATATATAATTTTAAATAATCTCAAATATATCATTATGTTAATACTATAGATATATGCCATATTTAACAGAGGCATTAGTGAGTAATGGTTCCAGAGTTCGTTGCATGACAGTGCATTGTTGGCCTTTGACTGTGACTTGGTCTTTAAATTTAACCATGCTAAGTTTTAATGAAAACACGATTACTGTTGGTTCTAGCGATCGCCTATTTTGTTTATAACATCAACTTAGTTAGTAATTATTTTGTACAACGTTTTATTTTTATTTTAAGAAAAATATACATATTTACATATTCTCTTCAGTCTGACTGTAAAATGTTTTCTTTTTAACTAAACAAATATTGTAAAACAATTTAATCTTGTCAAACCAACAAGAAAACTTAAACCATATTATATATATATATATATATAATTTATTGAATATTAAATCTTTAATTGTAACTTCAAAGTAGCGAGACAATTAATATAAATACCCATACTATAATATATATATATATATATATATTATATTATATGGAATATTAAAATCTTTAGTTGCAACTTCAAAGTAACAATAATTAATATATATAATTTATGGACTATTGAAAACATGAGTTATAACCTTATTGATTTAGGCATTCTTTAATGATGCTGAAGTTTTATCTTTTCATTTCCTTAAAATAATAGTTATGTAAAATTATAAATTTTTCAAAAATAATAAATCTTACAATGCAATAAGCATTTAATAGTTATATAATTTGCTAATCAAAAATTGATGCAACTGTTAATGTATGGCCAACATTTGATAGGTCAAAAAATAAAATAAAAAATATGCTATATATCTTTAATTAATGTACATATAGCTAATATAATTTCATTTAAAGTAATTAGAGGTTAAAAAAAATGTGAGTAAGATTTTTAGCATGTAATATATACCTTGTATATATCTATATATGTATAAAAAAAATTGTTAAAAGACAATATTTTTATGTTGTATAGAATTAAATATCCAATATAGGTTATGATTAAAATATTTTAATAAGAATTAATATTGACTTATACTTAAAAATATATTAAAAAGAAAATAGCATTTGAATGTGGGTAGATAAAATGACTAGATACATCTATTATGTAATCTCTATAACATTCAAAAATATAATTTAAACAATAAAAAATTACACTTTTTTTTACACTCTAAAATAAGTTTGCACCTCAGGTTAGATTCTTAGTTAAGATGGATCTATACTAATTTAAATAATGTGTTTTGAGTTTACATAATGTATTTTAAATTTTTGACATTAATTAATTAGATTGTCATCCATTAAAAAAAATAAAATGCCTAGTAAACAACCCTCTCCCAATTTGCCACAAATTAAAAAAAATGCTACCTTGTTAACAAGGCTTTTCCACAAGTTGGTCAAGCGGAGGTCCAATGGTGGAGACAATTGACTTTCACCCGATCCACCCAGGATCAATCCCCCGTGGAGACATACACCCGTTGTGTCTTGGCTCGAAGAGTAGGTGACCCCATGGTGGACGTCTCGGCTCTTATTGAGGTATAAGTTAAATGCTACTGTGTGGCTTGCAGGATGTTGCACCTAGCCTAGGGTTTATAGTGGCAGCCAGTTGGATTTGAACGTGGGCCTCGCTTAGGAAATCCCCACCAGTTACCGATTCCCTTAAATCTAAGAAAAAAACAAGGATTTTCCACATGCTATGGAGGTCAGGTTTCCAGTTCTCTTTATCCATTTTTTCAATGTTGAATATTTTGCCGGAAAGAGGGATAGATCCATTTCATGATTGAAATGGAGATTAAAACATTAATAAATTTATTTGATATTAAAAACCAAAGAGTTTAAAAATTAAAATATTTAATTAAGAATCAAATCATTTATAAACCAAATAATTTAAAGATTTTGTATTTATTAAAAAGAATCATTGCATTTATAAAACTTTCAAACATATTCAAGCATTTGTTAAATTGAAGCAGGGAATGCATTTATTAAACTTTCAGACAGATTTAAAGACATCCTTTGATGTGGATAAAGTGTTCTCTAAGAGACAGTTAACTTAATTTTCAATGAAAAGTAGAACATAGAAAAATCGTTGTTGCAACTTCAGTATATATTAAATAAAGTTTGGATGGTCACATAAAAAATACATTAAACATCTTCCCTCTACCCATTACTAGGAACCTCCTTGTTCTATGGGTATTTAATGTTCCAAATACTGGAGAAATAAGGATGATGGTAAGACAGCTAGTTTTTGCCTTGAGTTGGCGTTGGAGCAGCCAAAATAACATTTGTAGTGAGTCGGAGTTGGAGAAGCCAAAATAACATTTGTAGTTATGAACTAGGATGTGAACCTTTGTCAAAGACTCAACAATAATTGCAATGGTGCTCTTAGTTATTGCTCCTTGAACAACACGATCATGCTGAATATACTTTAGCTAGTAAACCTGGAATACTACATGAACTAGTCATATAAGTAAGAGGGTCAGAAATAAACAAGGAGAGCCATTATGGAAAGACTGAAATATAATTAAAAATTCCCAGATGACCCCATCGACAATTTACTGGCTTTTCTACAGCATCAGAAACTCAAATTAAAATAAAAAATAAATTTCATATTAATCCAGCAATTCAACATAGAAAATAGCTCACAATTTTCACAGAAAATAAGGGATTACTACTTTTACGATCTTTTCTAGAGCATGAAAAGATTAAAGAAAACAAACACAAATTTCAATGTAGTCCTCCAATTCAACCATGAAATGGGTAGTCAGCTCAGAGAAAATAGGGCACATGTTTCAAAGAAAAGAAGTGATTTATGATGTCTAGCTGGCAATTTCCTAAATATGCACAAAAAGTAGTTGACCTTGGGAGGAATTTTGGCAAAATCCTCTCCAATTCTTGGAAGAACCAATGCATAGCATAAACTCCAACTTGAAAAGGTAGAAATTGATCCAAGCCCACAATTGATGAAATATGTAACCATGGTTGTCAAAACTGAATAGAATACAACTGGCAGGCACTTTTCTAGGTGTGATTTTTACAAGGAAATTGAACACAGTTATTCATGGTTTAGAGCCAATTTGCCACATATTCAAGACCTTGAAATTGGATCTCTCAAGAAAATTCATTGCAAAAACCTGCAGGAATGTTAATGGCTCATCATAAAAATGCTTTACTTGAAATACAATAATGTAGATTATTAATACAACGATAACTTGGTAACTTGTTAAGGAGGAAATCCAAATTGCAACAGCTATGTCAATAAACATTGGTAAGGGAAAATATCTTTAATAACTATGAGGTTGTTTCATAATTTTCATTCATTTGTAGAAAAAAATGAGGATATGCTTCTAAGCATTTTTCAAAAGCAGCGAGAGATTGCCCATTGCTGCACATTTTTTTCTTTTTAATTTAAAATTTACAAAATAAAAAATTAATTAAAAATAATAATAATAAAAATCCCCAGATGACCCCACCAAAAACTTACTGGTTTTTTCTAGAGCATCACAAACTCAAAATAAAACAAAAAACAAATTTCATAGTAATCCAAAAATTCACAGAAAATAAGTGATTATTACTTTTTCATACTCCGGTACGCGACGAAATCAGTGTCAACTCCAACTTCAAAAGGTAGAAATTTACCCAAGACCACAGTTGATGAAATATGTAACCATGGTTGTCAAAACCGAAAGTCTGAAATATACTGTAGTTAGAAAACATGGAATGATGCATGAAATATAATATTTCTAATTTTTATCATTGTTAAATTGTTTTAAAAAATAATAGATAATAAGGTACACAAAATGAGAACTTGTGAGATTGAAATCAGGACACTAAGCATGCTTAAGTACAAATACTTTTAAGCAAGAAGATACTTGAATTTCCTAGGCTAGCGCAAAGTGTTGAAAAAATGTGATGGAATTCTCTGATACCATGTTGGAGAATTCATAAACATGAGAAGCTAAAAATAAACAGGGGAAATGCTTTTCCGTCAATACACAGTTTACAGAGGGATATGCAGAAATTAAAATTAAACAAATGACAACAGAGTTGGGTATAAAATATACAGAGCCACACAAAGAGATAAAAACTAGAGAAATTTTCCATTTATTTTTTCTACTTCAGCAGCTTCTTCTCCTTAAAAAAACATATGAGAAAACATCCTATTTAAATCAAAATGGTAGAGCTTGAAAATTAAACGCTAATTCAATGCTAGACCGGATGGTAAACTACAAAATGTCCTTCTGCTGTGTTAAGTTAATTCTTCATAAAAACAACGCACAAAGGTTTGTACGATGGACTTGAAATCCTTAAGGTTTTGGCTTTGAAACCATATCGCATCCGCTACAGTACCGTGTATCACACTTCGGCAGCGACAAGATTTAACTTGGCACTATAATGGGAAAACATAAAAACTAGTGATTGCAATATGCGATGGCGATATCGCATCGGAACAAACAATAAATAACTGGGAAGTGTTAAGAATTAAACATAACGATCACTGATTTCGATGTGCGATGACGATGTCACATCACACCATTGCAACGTTTGGGACGGAGCGCAAGAGGTAAGATCTAAAATGTGCGAAGTGCTAAACGGTGGATATTACGAAAAAGGCGCGGGTAAAGGAAAAAAGGAAATACAAAGTTTTTTTTGCGGATTTGGTAATGCATATAGGTTAGAGGGTCCCACGAATATCACGTCGGCGGAGTAATAGGATTGCAGAAATGCAATTAGAGGAAATGCTAAGGGTTTGCAAAGTGTGAAGTGTGGTCAAGAGGTAGGTGATACGGCAGGAAAGAATTTAATGGATACTGATGGCCAGACTCTGTTTTCTGAACATTATGGAAAATTGTGTGAAGTGAGTAGCTTGTGGATTTTCCATGCCTGGAGATTTTCCTTCTCTACAAAATAAATTTAACTGGTGGTGTGGTTGCTTCCAGTTTATTTAAGGTGGTGGTTGGGAGTAATTTCCAACACTCCCCCTTAATCAGAACTGCCACCATTAACCATTCCCAAACATTCTCTAAGATAACAAAACTTTTCAATGCCAATGGCTTTGTGAAGACGTCTGCAAATTGTTCCTCTGACCTGTAATGTTGTAATGCAATTTCACCATTGTTAACTAATTCTCTTATGAAATGATATTTAGAACAAATGTGCTTTTTCCTCTTGTGGAAAACAAAACTATTTGAGAGTCCAATTGTTGAATTGTTATCGCTGAAAATTTTGGTTGCTCTATCTTGTTCATGACATAAATTCCGCAACATCCTTCTCATCCAAACTGCTTGACATGTTGTCGTTGTTGCGATCACATACTCAGCTTCTGCAGTTGACAATGAGACTATTTTTTTCTTCTTGGAAGCCCACGATATTGCTCCTGAACCTAAATGAAAAATATCCTGATGTGCTCTTTTTTTCATCAACACTTCCAGCCCATTCACTGTCGTTGTAACCAATTAGCCTAAATCATCAGTTGCAGAGTATAGAACACCATACTCCTTCGTCCCATTGACATAATTAAAAATTATTTTGGCTTCTTTTCAATGTGTCTCCTTGGGTGTCTCCATGAATATTGACACCAAACTAACTACATACATTATCTCAGGCCTAGTTGCAGTCAAATACATTAGGCTACCAACCATGCTTTTGTATAATGTCGGATTGATATTGATGCTACAATATTCCTTGCTCAACTTCAACCCCATGACTGTTGGAGTTGGTGTTAGCTTGTTGTTCTGCATATTGAACCTTTCTAAAATATTTGCAACATACTTTGCTTCACTTCTATGCCAAAAAAATATCTTAATAACCCCAAGTCAGTCATTTCAAACTCACTTTTCATAGCTTCTTTGAAATCAACAATGAGAGAATCATCACTTCCTGTAAAAATTAAATCATCCACATACAAAAAAACAATAAGAATATTAACATCATTTTCTTTGATGTAGAGAGTAGGTTCACCATCACATTTGTTTAACCCATTGTCCATCAGGTAAGCATCTATCCTTCTATACTATCCACATGGTGCTTGCTTCAGCCCATAAAGAGCTTTCCGCAATTTACACACCTTGTGTTGTTGGCCTTCTACCTCATAGCCAGAAGGTTGTCCAACATACACCTACTCTTTCAGTAGTCCATTCAAGAATGTTGACTTCACGTCCATTTGATACACTTTCCATTTTTTTTCTGCTGCTATTCACAACATTGTTTGCACTGTCTCCATCCTTGGGACTGGTGCAAAGGTTTCCTCATAGTATCTTCCATGTTTCTGCTTGTAGCCTTTCACAACTACCCTTGCTTTATGCCTTTCAATCTTACCTTTAATGTTTCTCTTGGTCTTATATACCCATTTCACTCCAATGACTTCTTTTCCTTGCGAAAGGTCCACTAACTGCCATGTGTCATTCCTTACTATTGCTTCTATCACTTCATTCATTGCTTCAACCCATTTCTCTTCTTTGAATGCATCTTCAAAGTGTATTGGGTCATCAACATGAAAAAATAATGCAAATAAAGAATTCAAACTAGAACTATTATCAACTTCTTCTTGCTCATAAATTTCACTTAAATTTCTGAATTGTGGTCTTCTTATACTTGCTGAAGATGAGCTTGGTGTCGATCTTGAAGTAGATGGAGTTGCAGATCCCTGTGGTGTGCTTGGAGAAGCACTTACTTGATGTGCAATGTTGTCCTATTACTTACCTGCAGTGTGCTTTGTTGAGCTTTTGTTGGTGGAGGATGAGTTATTGTTGAAGAGTGAATTGCTGCAATCAATTCCTCTTTGTCTTCATGTGACATACATGTCTTCACATTGACTTTCTTCTCTAAACTTCCATCCCATGCTTCCTCTTGTATGAACTGAACATCTTTGCTGATTATTACCTTCTTAGTTAATGAATTGCAGAGCTTCTATGCCTTGGATTCATCACTGTATCCAAGAAATATACATTTCTCCCCCTTGCTATCCAACTTCTTCCTCAACTCATCTAGGACATGTGCATATGCCACACATCTGAACACTCTCATGTGAGTGAAAAATTTCTTTCTTCCACTCCATGCTTCTTCAGGAAATCTATTTATGACACTTTTGGTTGGACATCTATTAATGATATACGTTGTTTTGTAGTATAATTTGACTCAGCTAAAAGTCAAGAGAAGTTATGAGAAATTCAAGATTGTTGAGGAACACTTGTTAAAATTTCAAGAAGACCTGTAATATGCTCGAAAGCATAGCCACAATCTCAAAGAGGATTCGTCATCACATGTGCACTAGAACCAAAATCAAGGAAGTAGCAACATTGTAGGTGTAATCTAAGCCAAAGGAGCACCAAAGAGAAAAGAGTGCAAGAGGGGTCAAGTCAGGCTTATTCGAGTGAAAAACAATTCATGAGTCGGGTTGATTGAAGCATTCAGAACATTACTTACAGGTCAGGGTCGAGTCGAGCATATTTGCAAGTTTAGGAGGGTTACACCATAGAGAAAAAAATTAATTTCCTGAAGGCATAGAAATGGCATATTTCCCTTAAAAACTTAATAGTTTTGGAGGAGGTGCAAAGGGAAAAATAGACGGCCAGGATCAAAGCCCAGAACTTAAACGGAGAGATGGACGGTGGAGATCATATCGCATATCGCATTCGGTAAAGGATACAGTTTGAAATATGGTTAAACTTGCGATATTGCGATGTGATGCAATCACATATTGCACATCGTAAGGTCAGGAGGAAAGGCACTAAACGAATATGTTATGATCGTTGAAGTGCGAAGTGCGGTAAAGTTTCATATCACCGATTGGGATTTATCATTGGCCCCACCTTCGCCTGCCACGTCACCTTTTTCCCATCGCACTTCGCACATCGCAAATTTTAACACTTACCTCCCGTCTTTCATAACAAAATCCCTAATTTTCGATTTGCAGGCCGATGCAATTTGGTTTCAAAAGTGAACTCCAAATGTTTTCAAATCTGGAGGTAAGTCATTTCTTATGTTAAATTTCATTGGAGGAAGAAAGGGGGATTATAACGTAAAGTTGGTGAAATGCCTTGATATTGGAAGAAAGTCTGAACACAGGAAAAGAGACTCGGGTAACTGACCTGACACAGAGCAAAGGAGAGGAGAAGACTAAACACAGTAGGCACGTGCAGAAGAGGCAGATTCGGGTAACAGGTGATCTAGGTGGATATTGGTGGCCACCCACCTATTCCACTAGGGGCCCCACCATTGTCTCTTTCAGTTTTTCAGTTTTGGCACAAATTACTATTTTCGACAGTTTTTTGGGTATTGAACTTTTGGAGCCATTTTGAGGCCCTAAACGACGTTTTTTGGGAAAACCGAGAGCGACCAATCCTATTGTATACCAAACAAAGATCATATACCAAAGTTACATCCCTGGGAAGTTGAAACACTGATTTACCCAAACGGGGCCTATATTTTTGGCGCTTCATATCCTAGGGTTAGGGTTTTGGATGTTTAGGGTTTTCCATTGTTTCTAAATAACAAATAGGCCCTCGAGCTTCATTGTAACTCAGTTCAAAGGCCTGTAGCTGCCACATCTCTTCTTAGAGATAAGCTACCAATGCCCTAGCTAGTTTATTTCTGTTTTGTTTGTAAGCAAATTTCATTTCTTTGATATTAATGAAATGAAGTGTTATTTCTGCTGCATATTTGTATTTATGGTTACATGTGTATTCTATTACGTTCCTGCATAAATCTGGATCAACAGGTGACATGATGACAGCGTTTGAAACACAAAATCATGGGCAGAGACGGGTGGAGATGTGTTTATGCAGACTGTTGGGACATTACAGCCGAAATAGAAGGAGACACATACGCAAAAAATTAGACTTAGCAAAAGGATTATATTCCAAGTGTATTTTGTTTTCTTTGTTAAGATCGAAGCTACAATGATGTCCTTGATTGCAATGTAATAAGTAGTTTAACAGTTTAGGAAGGTTAGGAGTTTCAAGAAGCTCGAGCAGTTACAAACTGCTTTTGTTTTTATTTAAGGAAGAGAGAAAGAAGGAAGCATGGTCCTAATTTATGGACCTCGTGGGGATTACATTTTGTACTTCTTTTTCTGAAGGGTAAATGAAAGAAGCAGTAAGTTTCCTACAGTTTTTGATGGTGATTCATGTTTCTTGTGCCATTTTGTGTCTCTTATTCTTTGAATGACGTGAAGTAATATAGCATCTAGTCTCTTAATTAAATATGTGAGTAAGAGTTAAATAACCTTAATTTGCACTCCTTCACTAAATATCTTCTTCCTTCACAAATTCTCTCTAAAACTTAAAAGTAATAGATTCTGTCTTTACATCATATTATTTTAAATTTCCCCTCTCTTCACAAACTCTTGATGAAAATTCAAAATAATAGATTATGTGTTTACAGCATATTATTTCGAGTTTCCTCTCTCTCCATGAATTTCCTCTGAAACTTAAAAGTGGTATATTCTGTGTTTACAATATATTACTTTGAGTTTCTCCTGGAGTTCTTATTTTCATTCAGATATCAGCAGTGAATGGCATTATGAAATCTTTTATTCTTCGAGATCATTAAGGGATTTAGAAAAATAGTCTCCAGAGGGATAGAACAAAGACCTCATGATAAATTAATTTATGTGACACACTTTTAAAATGTCTTAAGAACTGATTCCTTTCACAACCAAGGCATTGTCTGTTAAGATACAAAATTTTCCGGCGTCGTTGTCGAGGATGAAGGCATGAAGTTATTTTTCCCTAGGTATTGAAATCTATTTTTTGATGGTGAACAAGAATTAGATACAAATTTGGTTGTTTATTATTCACATGGTGACTCCACTGATGAATGTTTCATTAGATGAGGTATGTTGTGGGCAAGAAATGAGAAAGCATTGTGGAAAATACAGATATCAGAGTTTAAGTCTTTTGAAGGGATTTTTATTTTTCACTATTAGTTTGGTGGTCTATTTTCCCTTACATATCAAGAAAATTGTTTCCTGCCTTACTTTATCAGAATATTATAAGGCCGAAAATGTACATTCTTTATTGGAGAAAGAAGATTGTTCTTCTGATTTTATTATTTATCTTGACACAACTTTATCTCCTAAATATGGAGGGAGAGATGGTTCCTGCATTACAATTCCTGAAGGTAATATGTCACAGTCTGGATGTAAAGGTGAGGATTCATCATATTTGGGTTATAATATTCTACCTCATAAGCAATCTGCTTCTTTCTAGCTTCGAACCAAGGTGATTTTCAAACCCTTGGTGCTGCCCACAATCCTCCATCAATATCCTTCAAAAGGATTCAAATTTTTGCCAAGTTTTTTTGGAGAGGAGGAGGATATTTCAGCTGAACAACATATCCTGGAATTTGAGTACTTTCTGGACAAATTTAATATTATTTATGAAGACGTGGCTTTAAGGATGTTTTGTCATTCATTAAAGCATGGTGCTCAGTAATGGTTCTAGTGTTTGGAACCAAGTTCAATTAGTTCATGGCAAGGTTTTCAAGATATATTCCTTAGATATTGGGGCGAGCATAAGTCATATGAAAAACACCTTTTTGAATTGTATTCTATCCAGAGGCAGAGCAATGAATCAATCGCTGAAACTAGTGGAGCTTCTCAGGTGTGTTTACAATAGGGGGAAGATTTTTGTCAAGAGTTGGCATTATACGAAGAAGATCAACATTATGAGGAGTCAAACAGTGAAGGAAGTTTCCCTATTCAAAGAAGTCAACGTCAGAAAAATGTTCAAGATAAGGAGGCAACAAAAAATATGTCTCGCCGGCTCTATGATCCAGTAGTAGACTATACAAAAACTTTCTTTTGTTAGCAACAAACATTTATGCAAAGGTATGTGAAAATCTTGATATCTGGAAAATTTTCATGGTATCTCCCTATTATGATCTTCAAATTTCAATAGCATGGAGGCATTAATTTGTGCCATTGGAAGGTTGACTTCACCTGATTTAGTTCAAAAATGAATACATGCATAGGAGTTATGCATAAATAAGCTCAGAAGTTGAGAATTTTTAGTTGTAGTATTTCTAGTTCAGTATTTTCAGGTTAGGAATAAAGGAAGAAGTCCAAAGTGTAGCAGGTTTCGGGAGGATTTCATAATGGATCAATTCCCATTCGAGATTGACTCCATGCCCAGTAAAGGCTACTGATCTACAAGTTCTCTTTGACTCCATGCCCAATAAAGGTTACTGATCTACATGTGCTCCTTGACTCTATGCCCAATAAAGGCTATTGATCTACAAGTGCTTTTTGACTCCATGCCCAATAAAGGCTACAAATCTTCAAGTTCTTAGCACTTTGTTACCAAAGTGATGTCCCAAATTGGAACCAGATGTTGTAGAATAATTTTACTCAGCTAAAAGTCAGGAGAGGTTCTGAGCGATTCAAGTTTATTGAGGAACAATTGTTTAAATTTCAAGAATACATGTAATATTCTCAAAAGGATAACCACAAGCTCAATGAGGATTCATCATCACATGTGCACCAAAACCAAAATCAAGGAAGCAACAACATTGAAGGTGTAATCTAAGCCAGAGGAGAAACAAAGAGAAAAGTGTGTAGGAGTGGTCAAGTCGGTCTTATTCACATGAAAAACAGTTCAAGAGTTGGGTCGATTGAAGCATTTATAACATTACATACAGCTCAGGGTCGAGCCGGGTGTATTCGCAAGTTCAGGAGGGTTACACCATGGAGAAAAAATTTAATTTCCTGAAGGCAGAGAAATGGCGTATTTCTCTTAAAAACTTAAGAGTTTTGGAGGAGGCACAAGGGGGAAAATAGACGGCCAGGATCAAATTGCAAAACTAACACGAAGAGACGGACGGAGGAGATTGTATCGCATAGCGCGTTCAGTAAAGGATACAAGTTTGAAATATGGTTAAACTTGCGATATTGCGATGCGATGCGATCGCATATCGCACATCGCAAGGTCAGGAGGAAATACATTAAAGGAATATGTTATGATCGCTGAAGTGCGAAGTGCGGTAAAGTTTCATATCATCGATTTCAATTTGCGATTGGCCCCACCTCCACCTGCCACGTCACCTCCCGCCCATCGCACTTTGCACATTGCAAATTTTAACACTTACCTCCCGTGTTTCATAACAAAATCCCCGATTTGCGCTTTGCAGGCAGATGCGATGTGGTTTCAAAAGTGAACTCCAATGGTTTTCAAATCCGGAGGTAAGTAATTTATTGTGTTAAATTGCATCGGAGGAAGAAATGAGGATTATAACGTAAAGCTAGTGAAACACCTTGATAATGGAAGAAAGTCTAAACACGGGAAAAGAGACTCGGGTAAGTGACCCGACATGGAGCAAAGGAGAAGAAAAGACTAAATACAACAGGGAGGCCCAAAAGAGGCAGAGTCGGGTAGCAGGTGACATGATAATAGCATTCGAAATGCAAAAGCATGGGCAGAGTCAGGTGGAGATGCATTTATGCGGACTATTAGGACATCACATCTCAAATGGAAGGAGACACATCAGGAAAAAATCAAACTCAACAAAAGGATTATATTCCAAGTGTATTTTGTTTTCTTTGTTAATATCACAGCTACAATGGTGTCCTCGATTGCAACGTAATAAGTAGTTTAGCAATTTAGGAAATTTAGGAGTTTCAAGAAGCTCGAGAAGTTACAAACTGATTTTGTTTGTATTTAAGGAAGAGAGAAAGAGGGAAGAAGAGGCCTGAGTTCTAGACCTCTTGGGGATTACATTTTGTACTTATTTTTCTGATGGGTAAATGAAATAAGCAGTAAGTTTCCTACAACTGTTGATGGTGATTCATGTTTCTTGTGCCATTTTGTGTCCCTTCTTCTTTGAATGAAGTGAAGTAATGTGGCAACCGGTCTCTTAATTACATCTGTGAGTAAGAGTTAAATAACCTTAATTTGTGCTCCTTGACTCCATCTCTTCTCCCTTGAAAAATTCTCTCTAAAACTTAAAAGTAATAGATTTTGTGTTTACAGCATATCATTTTGTCCCCTCTCTTCACAAAATCCTGATGAAACTTTAAAATAATAGATTATGTGTTTACAACATAATATTTCGAGTTTCCTCTCTCTCCATGAATTTCCTTTAAAACTTAAAAGTGGTAGATTCTATGTTTACATCATATTAATTTGTCTTTCCCCTGCAGTTCTTCTTTTCATTAAGATATCAACATTGAATGAAATTATGAAATCTTTTATTATTCCAGATCATTAAGGGTTTTAGAAAACTAGTCTCCAAAGGGATAGAACAATGATCTCATGATAAAGTCATTTCTATGACACAATTTTAAAATGTCTTAAGCACTGGTTCCTTTCAAAACTGAGGGATTGTCTCTTAAGATAGAACACATTGCACAAGAGACAACTTCAACACAATAATCATTTGGAAAATGCTTTGCCTTCAACATACGCCCTTTCATTTCCATGATGGTACCATTATTTCTTTCTGAAACAACATTTTCCTGAGGTGTATACCTTTTTGTAAACTGCTTGTGAATTCCATTCTCTCTGCAAAAACGTAAGAACTCATCTGAGATATATTCTCCACCTCTATCAGTCCTCAACACTTTTATGTAGTGTCCACTTTGCTTCTCAACAAGAGCTTTGTAGTGGCAGAAGTGGTCAAACACTTCATTTTTATGTTTTAGAAAATAGACCCATGTCTTCCTTGTGTAGTCATCTATGAATGTCAAAATGTAATGGTTGCCACCAAATGATGGTGTTTGCATTGGTACACATAAATCTGAGTGGACAATCTCCAAAGGTGCTTTGCCCTTATTGACTTTCCTGCTGGAAATGATTCTTTATGTTGTTTTCCCAAGATGCAACCTTCACATAGGCTGTCTGATTTTTCTATGAGTGGCAATCCTTTCACCATACCTTTCCTATGCAACAAATTCAGACCTCTGAAGTTGAAATGACCAAATCTCAAATGCCATAACCAATTCTCATCTTTGAGTTCTTCTTGAAAATTTTCTTATGTGACATCTTCTATAACACCTTCTTCCTTCAAGTCTGATCTTATCTTGAGAGGAAACATTCTATTGTTTGTCATATGAACTTTTGCAATGAGTTGTATACTTGGAGGCTTATCCAATATTGTGCACACATCATCTTTAAAAAATACATTGTAGCCCTTTTGCATGAGTTGTCCAATGCCTAGGAGGTTATGTTTCAAACCAGGGACGAAATAAACATTTGCCATGAACTTCTTCTCTCCCTTCTTTGTTAGTATGTCCACTCTTCCTTTTCCCATGACATAGACCTTGCTATCAGTCCCTAATGTCACTTCATATTTTACACTTTCATCTGGATTGGAAAGCATTGCTATATTTCAAGTCATGTGGTTGCCACACCCTGAATCTAAGAACCATACATCTTCTTGTTTTTCTTGTGCTACATTACAAGCTAAAAACAATCTATCATGGTTCTAATTTTCCTTTATGAAATTTTCATTTGGTTTTCTACTTGTGTCATATTGCTTCTTTCTACATTCATTTTCATAATGACCATACTTCTTACAATAGTGACATTGAACTTGAGATTTATCATACCTTTGACCTTGTGCTTGATTTTAGCTTGATCCTTGACTTGGATTTTGATTGTTGCCCCTTCCACTTGACCTTGAAGGGTTGCTTCTTCCACCTCTTTATGGGCTTCTTCTTCTTCCTCTATAGTTTGATCTTCCTCGACCTCTACCTTGACCAAAAGACACTTGTGTCTTGAATGCATGCTCCAAAGAGGATTTTGTTGCTTTGTTCAGTTTGTACTCATGAAATGCCAGTGATGCATGAATCTCATCCACTAAAAACTGTGAGAGATATTTTGTCTCTTTTATGGCCACAACTATGGCATCAAACATTGATTGAAAACTTCTTAAAACTTTCTCAATTGTTCTCCTTTCCTCAAGTGTCTCACCATGAGACCTGATTTGGGTAACCAAATGAATCACGTGTGTAAATAATGAGTCTATACTCTCAGAATATTTCATACATAATGTTTAAAAATATCTTCTCAACATTTGTAGTTTTTTTGTCTTCACCTTTGCCATGCCTTGGTAAGTTGTTTGGAGTGTATACCATGCTTGCTTGGACTTCATTGCTGCTGAAAACCTTGGGAAAATACTTTCATGCACTGCCTAGAAAATATAGAGGAGGGCTTTGGAGTCCTTCTTCTTATTTTCCCTCAAAAAATCTCTTTCTGCTTGTGTCAAAGCATTGTATGCTGTTGCATCTGCTGGTTCCTGGAATCCATTCTCCACCAGCTCCCAAATATCTTGGGAGGAGAATAGGGCCTTCATTGTAATAGCCCAATAATCATAATTCTTGTCATTAAACTATGGTATCTGTGGATTTGTAAAGTGTGTTCTTGCTGGTGGAATTTTCACTGTGTAAACAAAAACCTTCTCATTGTTGGAGAATCTTCTCCTCAAAACGAACTTTGATCTCTTCAGTAAAGAACACTTTCTTTCACTAAGAATATAAACCTGCTTTGATACCATGTTCAAAAAATGTGATGGAATGCTCCGATACCATGTTGGAGAATTCAAAAATACGAGAAGCTCAAAATAAGCAGGGGAAATTCTTTTCCCTCAATACAAAATTTAAACAGAGATATGTGGAAATTAAAATTAAACAAATGACAACACAATTGGGCATAAAATATACAAAGCCACACATAGACTAAAAAACCAGAGAAATTTTCTATTTCTTTTATTCTGCTTCAACAACTTCTTCTCCTCACAAAAACATATGAGAAAACATCATGTTTAAGAAAAAATGGCGGAGCTTGAAAATTAAATGCTAATTCAATGCTGGACCGGACGGTAAACTACAAAACGTCCTTCTATCATGTTAAGCTAATTCTTCATAAAAACAACACACAAAACTTTTTACAACGGATTTGAAATCCTTCAGGTTTCGGCTTTGAAACCATATCACATCCGCGGCAGTACCACATATCACACTTCGGTGGTAAGAAGCTTTAACTTGGCGCAATAACGGGAAAACATAAATATTGTTGATTGTGATATGCGATGGTGATATCACATCGCAACAAACAAAAAATAACTGCGAAGTGTTAAGACTTAAACATAACGATCATCGTTTGTGATGACGATGTCGCACTGCACCATCGCAATGTTTGGGATCGAGCGCAAGAGGTAAGATATAAAATGTGTGAAGCGCGAAGTGTGACGTGCTAAATGGTGGACATTGCAAAAAAGGCGCGGGTAAAGGAAAATAGGAAATACAAAGTTTTGTTTGTGGATTTGGTAATGCATATGGGTTAGAGGGTCCCACCAATATTGCATCGGTGGCTTAATAGGATTGCAGCAATGCGTTAAGAGGAAAGGCTAAGGGTTTGCGAAGTGCACAGTGCAGTCAAGAGGTAGTTGATACGGCGGGAAGGAATTTAACACATAGTGTTGGCCGGACTCTGCTTTCTGAACATTACGGAAAATTGTGTGAAGTGAGTAGCTTACGGATTTTCCATGCCTGGAGATTTTCCTTCCCTGCAAAATACATTTAACTTATGGTATGGTTGCTGCCAGTTTATTCAAGGTGGTGGTTGGGAGTAATTTCCAACATTGTACAACCTATTAAGCTAAACCCAGAGTCAATTCTTGAGAAGTTTCTGATTTAGAGAATGCATCTAAAAGTTGTTGAATAACATTAATCCTACTATCAAGAAGCATGCTTTTTTTAAAAATCCCAATCTTATTTAACTCGTCTGCGCTTAATTACCAAACATTATTAAAACAAATATGTTGTGCTCATAGCATATATGATGTTTAGTAGCTAAATGTCCCACTTTAGCCTCCAAGAAGAGGCCTTTGGCTCAAAAATTAAAGCCACCACAGTGCACTGTAGAGTTCCTTGCAGCGTCGTGATAGTTGTTAATGAAATTTGAGATGGATATTTCTTAACAAATGGAGTTTGTATTGAAAACAAGAACACCACAAAATAAATACATATGTGATTTTCATAATACTGAAAAGATGGTTTCCTTTTTGTGAAAAAAAATGAATAGGACGATAGGTACTTGGAAAGTAAGCCATCTAGACCAAAATAAATATCTGGAAAAAAACATGAGAGCTCCAAGCAGCCATGTGTTATGAAGAACCCTACTAAGCCTAATGAGAACAGGGCCCTTGTAGAAGGTCATAATGATTGCACCGCGCACACAGATAATGGTGCCTACAACTTTGGCTTGGCAATATTTACTCCTGATATCAACTTTCTCCAGTGTGCACAACACATAATAATAAAAAACTAACTTCCATTACAGTGGAAGCATTATTTTCTTCTCAGATATTCTAGCATATTTTCATAATAATTACGGGAAGGGCCATGGTTAGTTCTTTTCCTTTGTATAAAAAATTGAGATACGTATTAAAGAATGAGCACCTAAAATATGTGGCAATCGCAAATGTGACAACAGGAACCAGGTTTGGCGTTGGAGAAGAAAATGTGGTGAAAGTGTAATCCAGGCCAACAAAGTAGAATTTCTGAAATAGAGTGGCCCTGCAATTATGTTTTCAGCAATGTGTATATAGCATTATACACAAATAATAAAGAAACATAGTCTCTGGTAGTTGTGTAGGATCTCACCACCTACTTCTTACGCAGCAAGTGCAAGCACAAATATCTGCCAGAAGATGGCACAGGTCATAGCAGGGCGTTGGTTTCTGTATAACATTTTAAGTAATTATCATAATGTAGATTGTTATTTCATCCACTATTAAAATTATTAAATCCCTAATTTCTAACTTGATAAAAACCTAATCCCATCCAACATTAAGCTTATAAAATCCCTAATTATTAGCTTGAAAAAAACCAAATCGCTACAATGAAAAAAGAATACAGGAAAAAAATACATACCTTAAACTTACTAATGAAAATAATAAAATGGAGAAATAACTAATGTAGCAATAGCCAACGTGTAAGCTACGAAAACTAAATGACTCATTCCTTCATCTAGAGAAACTTTGGTAATGATATTTATGTCATCCATGCAGACTTGAACTGCAATCTCATCTACATGGGGTTTGAAGGAGCCCAACCAGCTAGTCATTATTTCTCTAGATGCAACATTTCCTGCCAAGAAGAACCAAGAGAAAATTCAGATATAAAACTCTTCAATCCATTTAAAATTAAAATAAGCATGCCTTTGCAAATGTTAGATTTACATCCTTAGAAGGTTAGAGATGTAATTTTAGTTTTAGCAATGGATTAAGAAAAGAATTTTGTTAGAATATGAATTAACCTCAACATAATATTGAAACATTTTCTGCCATATTTTTCATCAGGAGGGAAATATGTAGTACCTCACAAGTATGTACAAGAAAAGAGGACTCACATTCCATGCAAAAAATTTATGCATTTGTGTCACTGATTAACCCCACTCTCAGCGTTGTACTGTTTCAGACTTCTGGACCTCAGTTTTATTTCAGAATTAATAGCTATGTGTGTACAAGATATATAGCTTTTGATTCATACTCCAAGTGCTAATGTAAGCCATCAAATAATAAGCATGACAAAGCAATATTCAAGATTAGTTATGAATAGATTCTTCATCAGACAACGAGTGTACAAGTTGGGTTCTCCAAGCACGTTATGACACTACACTTCATTTAGTTTGGCTATTGCAATAATCATTAATGCTAGATCGACATATTCAAGCATCATATTGCAAATTTCATTCAAATTACTCTATATATATGTATGTGGTGAGAGAGAAGCTGAAACGAATTGCTGAGCATTGCAGGTGACAATTTTTATTTTTGATGAGATACAAAGACCTTGTTAGCAAGATATATAATGAAAAACACATCTTAAGTATACATTCATATATGACTTGAACCATTAAGCAGATCTATGCACTAAATTAGAATTGTAAAGAAACCTACTACCCTAATTCAGATATTCATAAAACCGTAATATATGCATGGCACACATATACCTCTAGTTGTAAGCAAGTGAAGGTGATAAAGATCTTGTAGCCCAAAGCTAATTAGCAGAACAAAAGGCCAGGTGAACCTTAGTACGAGTATTCATTAAAAAACATTGCTGGTTCAAGATTCGTCAACATGAAATTCCACAGTTAACAATGCTCATCCAAAGAGGTACAAGGGTGGTTGACTTGAGAAAACATATAATATCACTTGTGTCAACTTTGAAAGAAAAAAAAACGGATACAATTGGGCTAAAGTACCATAGAGCTCTCTCATTGCAGCATCCAGTTCCAGCCTTCGCAAGCCAAGTTGACGAGGTAGGTGCCCAATAAGAACGGAGTTATCTTTGACTGCTAAGATTAATTGAAAAAAAATGAACACATTGAAATGAAATAGGAAAACTAAGAACAAGGATGATTAATGGAACCTTGAAGCCAAAAAAACTAGTTAAAAGGTTTGAGCAGAAACAATGGTGGACTACAAACCTACATAGCCCTGAAAACATCAGTACTCTCCGAGTTCACTATTACAAATGCCATGACCACTGCGGCCATCCTTACAATTCTTGCCACTAATAGTCTGCACACATAAACATGAAAAACCAATCAACGACTTCTCAAATAAAATAGAAAGGATAACCTCAGAAATGGAAATAAATATATAAATGGATGTTAGATCCCAACCTCATTGATGTAGATTGGTGTTGCAATATCATGGCAGCTAGATATTCATTTTCCGATATCAGTCTTCCATGGTGCATCTCTATAAAGAATTTCTCCATCAGAATCATGACTCTGTGGGTATTGATCTTGTTCAATATTTTTATTGCCTTTGGAGGACATGTTTTTTTTATTGATCATGATGCATTAGCCAAGATTTCGGTTTGTCGAGATCCATTAAAATCCAGAGAATTTGGTATGAGAGGTATAAATAAAATATAGACAATGGAGATAAAGGCCACAAGGATTTGAATGACAACGGTAAGCTTCCATGAATACTTGAAGTTTTGCAAGGAAGAGATTTCACGACAGGGCTTTAAAGGTCACTAGATTAGAGCCTAGCCTAAAAATTGAAACAAAATCAAATGGGAGGTTTTGGTAGAACAACAACACATATAATCCTCGCAGGTATTTTGGGTTGGTTCTGTTCAATATACTTGAAGATGACATGAACTCGTTGTCACTGTTCATCTCGTAGAAGCACAAGGATGGTAACTTAGGAAGAAACAAGCTTTATAAGTTTATGTATGTGCTCAAAGGAACTTATTATTTCTCTTAAATTTGATAACCATAGAGAATTTTTTGTGTTTATTTTTCCATAAAAAAATGTGTGGATTTTCTTCGGAAGACATCAAAATTGTGATTCATTCAAAGAAACCAACCCCCAAAAGTTTCTAGGTGTACGATAAAAATATATCTAATTGAAATGTATTGTGTAAATATATAAAAAATTATTACATAGATTGAGCAATGAAGACCAACTCAAATTTTTAGCAATGAGGGCAGGATAGGACATCAAAATTCAACATTATTTACAGATTTGTTGATTGAGTAGAGTTGGGGGTAGCACATGGAGAATCACTGGTACTCACATTCACTTTTCCATAATGTAAATTTAAGTGAAGGCTCTCTGGAATAAGTGATACAGATACTGAAATTTAACTTCAATTTACAATATTTTGAAGTTGGGACTTTAATCTTGTACAAGCATAAACATAACCCAAAATGCTTCACAAACGTGTGCGCAGAAGATGAAAATGAATTCAATAAGAATAGGAGCCTTTGAACTTACCATTCCAATGATTTTGTTCAGCGAAAACCCTTGATTTTCCACCCAATGTGATGAAAAAAATTCGCCAGCTACAGGATTTCAGCTCCGAGGTGAATCAACAGGTCGTAGTACTTGAACAAAGTTCTAACATTGGGAAATAAAAGGATTTTAGTTGTAAGGTTCTAACCCTGGATCGGACAGCCAGAGCGTAAGAATAAGAATACCATAATAAAAATGAAGGAGAGGGTTTGAAAAGTATGGGGTAAGAAAATAATTAAAAACTAAAATCGACTCCATGGCCATGTGAGCCTTGCATGAGCGTCATGTGCCTTAACACTTTTTTCTTCATCTCCATAACATAACAACACTTCTTTCTTCGTCTCCATAACGTAACAACACTTCTGTCTTCGT
Organism: Pinus albicaulis; assembly: GCA_034641835.2. Classification (NCBI taxonomy): domain Eukaryota; kingdom Viridiplantae; phylum Streptophyta; class Pinopsida; order Pinales; family Pinaceae; genus Pinus; species Pinus albicaulis. The sequence continues at coordinate 45,247 of JAXQQM020077583.1, forward strand.
CTCCATAACATAGAATAGCATCAAGGGTGAACCATGCCCTTTAACATTGCATCATGTTTATATGGGGCATAGATGGTCGCGTCACACTTAGTAAATATGTTAAATTGGACTAGTGGAAGTCACAGTCTTTAAGTTGAGACCATACCATTGCAGCTGGAACACAATATATTGAGTTCAACCCATACCGCTGCACAATCTATTGAGTTCAACCCATACCGCTATAGTTGTCGAACCTTAGAGACATCTCAAACCCATGATCTGCAAAATTCATGGACTACCACCACAACGACAAAAGTTTACTTTGGCAGGAGTACCACCACAAAAATAGAAGTTTACTTTGAACTTACTTATGAACTTTTGTGGATGACTGCTCGTCCCATTGTTGCAAAGAACCTCAGTTGGGGTAATTTTCATATTCTCCAGATAGTTGTAAGTATCACTATTTCCATAGCGTAAGAAGCAACCATCTAAATGAATGAATCTAGAAGTATTGTAGAACTGCTCAATGAGAATTGCTTTTGCAGTCGATGCACATTGTTTGCAAGCGAAGGAACTTAAATCTCCCCTGCACTGGACTATCCCATAAACTGTACTATTACTTTTAGCGAGCTAGGCAACATTGGAACTGTTGAATCATGTGGGATTAGCGTTCTCTACCAATTATTCCAAAACTTTGTTTAGACTTTGCTGGAAGTGGATATTGTTTCTACTTCCATTTTTTCTGCTATAAAACCAAACTTCAGTAGTAGAAGTGCCCCACCTCTCCCTTGGTAAAAGTAATGATTGTCGTAATGTAAGAGGTAGTTGCTTAGTTGAATGCATCCATAAGTGCTACTGCATCCCTGAATAATCCTTGTCTTCGTTGTAGAGGCACATCATTGATGATCATAGGGACCTAAATCTTCTATGCACTGGACAAGCCCATAAACAACACTATTAAATCTCATATCAACAACACTTGAAAAATGGAATGCATTGTTATAATCATCTCTCACCAGTATTTCCAAAAGCTCCTTTAGATTTCGGTGGAAGGAATTACCATTCTCATATTGCCGTTCATTCCCACAATATTTTGAAAGTATATCGGTGTACGGATCAACCACTAAGAGAAGCATACAAGTAGCCACAATTAGGACAAGTAACATGCTCAAGATTAGTGGTTTCATCTTCATGGCCATTGGCCTGACTACAGGGCATTCTTGGCCTGGAACACCTTTTTTTTATTCCCATCTCCTGCAATATCTGGTAAGTTGAGCTCCTATATTTCAAGAGAATCTAATGGTTCGACTCATCTGCAATTTTGTTGGAAATGGGTTTGAGGAGATTTCAGAAATAAGTAGTATTTTATTACTCCCTTTTTCTGTTTTATTGCTCTGCTTCTCCTTGCTTTGTTTTTAGTATGGGATACGAATAATTTTCAAATGAAGAGAAGTGTTTATCTGGTGGGAACTAGCCCCGCCAATCCAGAGTTGCTAACATTAAAGGCTTTTGGACTCATGCAAACTACAGATCTTGTTTTGTATGATCACCTCGTATCCACAAATATATATAATGGACATGGTTCACCCTGGAGCCAGGTTGTTGTATGTTGGGAAGACTACAATAGCCACAGAGCTAAAGCAAGAGCAAAAGGGGCAAGGGTCATCAGAGCAAGGTAAAATTTGTCCCACCAAAGTAACTATATGCCTCCTTTTGCATGCTTTATTTTCCCATATTCTAACAAAACTGCAGAGGGGGATGTAGCCACACTAGAGACATATATTATGTTCACTATGAGCCACAATGGAGACATATAATATGTTCGATATGTGCCAGGAAGCTCTTTGTTCGCTATGTGCCAGGAAGCTTAAGGTAGGATCCCTCAGCAAACCCTAGTTGTGCCAGGAAGCTGAAGGTAGGACCCCTCACCTAACCCTAGTTGTTGATGTCGTTGATGCTCGCTGCCCCGTTCTTTGCAAAGTAGTCATTGATGCTCGCTTCCCTATTCCTTGCAAACACACCTGCACCTACAACTACAAGTGTCCTGCACCACAAGCGTCAGCCCTTTGCATGACAACTTAGGTGGCAGCGCAATTTAACACAGGAATTTAATGAGCGACCAGCTGATCCAAACATGGTTGTAATCAACCTTATTTTGTCAAACATCAAATGCCAGTCGACTAATGCTAGCATTAGTCGACCATGAATTTTTTTAAACTTAATTTTAGTCCCTATTTATTTTTAACCTAAGAAATTTAATTCCTATGCCGCTTTGAGCCTCGGGAAATAAGACCTCAAGAACATTCATTGGCCAAAAATAATGGTGTGAATAATTAATAAGACATTAAAAAAATACCCCAAAAAACTTTAGGTTTAATAAAAATAATTTGGGGACTTATTATAGGAACTAAGTATCCTTGGATGTTGTCAGGGACTAATAAGTTGATGGGAAAAATAGAACGTACGGAAATAAACCTACGACGTCAACCAAAACCAAAAGGATGGAAGGAATTCAAATGAAAACTTTAGCACAGAAAGGGATCGAATGTGGTTATGCTACGAATTTAAAACGATTTCTAATTTAGGTGAATTTGATACACGAAGATGAAAATGTGATTAAGCATCTAATATAAAATGAAACTAAATGGTTATGCAATGAGTTTGAAATTGCAGTGAACTGAATTGCGTGTAAACTGAACTGTTCATTATTCATTTTCCCACCAGGCCACTTCGTTGAGTAATCAAACTTTCGTAATAATTTTATAATTTCAATTTTTTTAATGTTAAATTTTATAATTTCATTTTTTTACTGTTTGTTGCCACTCTCATACATGATGTAATTAGGGAAAACATTTGTGGATGTTTTCTGGGATGATTCTATTTCCAAATAAAATATGATTTTTGTTATTGTATTTCTTATTAAATATCATCTTAAGAAAGGTCAATAATTAATACGATTAATTGATACAGAGGAAAAGATGAAAATATGCCACCATCTTTGATTATATATCATATATGAACAAAAACTATAATTAATAGAAAGATTAATGTATAAATTTTCACTAATAGAAATATTTATAAATACATTTATTCTATAGAATTTAAACAAATAATTTAAAATAAAAATGAAAATTGCTGATTTTTTTTTTGAGAAAATTAACCCGAAAGTAAAACTTAGCATTTAAAAATTTTCCTTGTACCCAAAATCACTTTCTCTTCTTTCTTATACCATGATTTCTCCATAGCAGCATGAGAAAATTATCTATTTGGTAATATTTGCAACTTTATACTCCATCTTTCTTCACAAATATATGTTCTTCATGTAATCAATCCATATTCTTCACATAAACTTTTATTTTTAGCTTTTTAATCAATATTTCACTTTCTACCGTTCCTTTCTTTCTCTTTCACAAGATATAGTCATTCAATTGGCTTCTCCATAATTTTCAAAACAAGATGACACCTATTCCCAAAATATTTTCATAATCTATTTTATATGATTTTGCTTTTTCACAAGCTAACCCTTTCTCTAAACTAAAATTTACTATCGCTTATCTTTGTGCTTTACATATCTTCTCTTCTCTTTCTTCATCAATTTTAACATTCATATAGATTTATCTTTTTCCTTCCATTATTTCTTATTGATTTAACCTATAAATGTCCAAACTAAACTGTTAAAAAATCTCCATCATATCCAAATCCAAACTCTTAAAAAATCTCGTCACTCTCCATCTCACCGAGAACATCATTCAACAAAATATCCAACTCCAAAAGTCATCTACCATTCAATAATATTTGCAAGTGTTTGGAGCACACCGTTCAACAAAAATTTCCAGAGTCCCGAGTTATTACATGACTTCGAAATGATAATGGATTAGATTCACATGATATTTGTTCAATAACGTCTCAAAAGTCTTAAATTATAATGTGACATCCAGAAGAGATCGGCGGGATTGGTATACTATTTGTGCTGTACTGTCACAACCATGTAACTTCCAAAATTAAATTGGGTGTGACTAAAGCGCTTCGCATTTATGAGATATCCAAGTCGTACACGACTAGTCTCTCCGATTACATGGACACCATTGAAGCCAACTTCATTTAATTTAATTTAATTATATTCGGCTCAAAGTCCGTTCCCAAGTCAATTGGACGCCAAATCCCGGAAGGCAACTTGCGATGACGTGGTGCTGACTGTCAAGGGTTAGCAGAATATGAAACTGTGCCTGAATCTTATAACCTATACCTTGCAACGCCACTCATGCATTATAGCAGCACCTCCACCCATCGAATTAGAAAGACAAACTACCACCGTCTCAAATTTGGAAAGGCGAGATGGCAATGAAGATTAAACAATTATTCAGAAGTTTGTTACTCATCGTCAGTGTAAAGACGCTTCTGCACTTCTCAGTAGCTGCTCCACAAGAGGATTACACTGGTGAGATTTGGCGTGGCTGTGGGAATAGCGGCAAAAATGAATTTAGCAACGGTAGCCAGTTCCAGCGTAATCTGAACTACGTTTTGGATTCATTGGTTGCAAATGTTTCTTCCACCGGATTCAATACGTCTAGAGTTTATGAGGGGCAAAACAGCAATAGTACGGTTTATGGGCTCGTCCAGTGCGGGGGAGATTTAGGTTCTTCCGACTGCAAACGGTGTGCAGCAACCGCGAGAGCAAAGCTTCTCAAGGATTGCTACAACACTTCTGGATTCATTTATCTAAACGGCTGCTTCTTACGTTACAACAGCTCTTATTTTTGGAACGATTTTAGTTACAATAGCCTGAATGCTTATATCTGCAACGGAGGAAACGCCGATAGCTTTGACGAGTTCTCAAATGATACCAAGGCCTGGCTCACAAAGACTGCCAATAAAGCTGCCGAGAGTCCCAAACTCTTTGCTGCATATTTAGTCCACGATGTTATTTCGCCTACATATAAGATCTACAGCATGGCGCAGTGTAATGTAGAGATGTCTGCAGAGAGCTGCAACGCGTGCTTAGCTGTTGGCTTGACGAGAATATTTGCAATTTGTAAGACGGGAGCCCTTGGAGCAAAATTCTTGTCTTCAAATTGCCAATTGCGTTTCGAGATTTTTCCGTTTTTCAACGTTTCCATACTCTCACCGGCCCCGGCCCCGGCCCCGCGCCCAGGTTTTTTTCTCAGACATTCTACGATAGTTTACCTGTTTGGGTTTTTCACTGAAATCTGTCAATAAATTTGTTTGGGTTTTTCTTAAGCAGTTTTTCGCAATTTACCGGATATGTAATGGTACGTTATAACTGTTTTATGTTTTGGATTTACTACTGAAATTTGACCGTAATTTTTTTAGTAAATATATGTTTTTTAATATTTAACAACTTCATCTTCTAATAAATCAGTTTAATATGCAGTTATTTTATCCTTGGATAAATCACTCTTTTCTTTTCTTTTTTCTTTTTTGGGAAACATAGGATATTAATCCCAAAGTAACACAAATACATTATACCGGAAACACACAAGATTTATTTTATTAGTCACACGAATTTCAAATTTTCTAAATACAATGAACTCGGTGAAGGGTATTTATCTTATGCACACACTTACCAAAGTCATCTATCACATAATTTTGACTTAGTCAAGGCTCACTTAACTCACTCTATAACTCATTTACCAAATACTCAAGGCTTACCTAACTGACTGTCTAACTCAATTCATCTATCACACAACTCGACTTCCTCAACGCTTACTTAACTCACTCTCTAACTCTTCATACTCATATAGGGATTAATTAGATGTTTTAACAATTTTTCAACACATTTAATTTGATCAGGTGTAGAGAGAACAAAACATGACTGCAGATATTCTACCTAGAATAGGTATAAAGAGAGCTCCTCGTAAGATCTTTTATGCAGCTTTTGAAAATCATATCAAAATCAAAGATGCCTGTTTTTTCTTTTTAAGAGAATTCTATGTTTTCTTTTTGTTTGGATGATGAGAAAAAAAGGGGTTTCCAATTTTTGAATCAGAGAGTATAAATTTGAAAAACAAGGATCTCTAGAATGAATGTGTTTGGAGACGAGGCATGCAGGTCTACCTAGAAGATATAAGGGCAATGTATAGGATAAAATGGTTTTTTTTTTAAGTATGTAAACTGGGTAGAAAAATACTATAGAAACATGAATGTATGAAAATATAGTCTCTTTTATTTTATAATGATAAAATGTATTTTTCTCCTCTGGAAAAAAAATCCAAACCAGATGTGAGATAAATGATTTCATTATGGAGAAAATAGAAACATTCTTTATGATCGTCATGTATTAAAATTGTCATATAGTTTACGACGATAAGGAAAACAATGATCTTGGAAATCTTTTAAATAAATCATACCCAATTTTAACAGATAATTCATCCGTAAATTTGCAGGAGGTAAAAGATCGAACGTGGTTTGGATAACCGTGGGCGTAGTAGCCCCCGTGGTTGGATCGATTGCAGTCATAGGCCTTTGTAAATGGAATTATATTTCTAGACGAAGACGTTGCGAACAGATTCTTCGAACCCCTGCCCCTCAAATTGGTAATTCATTTAGTTTGTGCTTTATTAGGTTGTGGCTGAGGAGCTGTTATTTGTTGGTAAGTAAGAATTATCTAATTTGTTTATAATTCATCAGGGATTTATTCGTAAGTGAGAATTATCTAATTTGTTTATAATTCAGCATGAATTTATCACAATTTAAATGTTGTAAGGATTTAAGGATGCTAAATTCAAATATATAATTAAAAAAATTAAATTAAATTAGATAAATTACTATTTTACCATAATTATTTTCATAAAATTTTAGCTAGAAATAAGCCCTAAACTCTAAAAAACCTCACATATATAGGCAACTCCTTTATTGAACACCTTATAATTGTTTTCCCGCATGAGATAAATTGACGCCTTTTCATTGTTTTCCCAGGTGAGGAAGGAGAAATAAGCCCTATGGCGAATTTGGAATTAATTTTCAAGTACGATATTTTAAGAGAGGCAACGTCCAATTTTAAGGAAGAGAATAAACTTGGCCATGGAGGTTTTGGATCTGTTTTTAAAGTACGTGTTTATTGTTACACGCTATGTTGAAGTAAATTGGAAACTAATAAGAAACCATTTATAAATTATCATAAAGTTTATTGGTTTGCAGGGGAACTTACCAGATGGCAGAGTGGTTGCAGTTAAACGGTTGCAAATAGGTTCAAACCAAGGACACTCTGAATTTCTGAATGAAGCAAATCTCATCAGTTGTATTCAGCACAGAAATCTAGTGAAATTACTCGGTTGCTCGTTTGAAAGTTCAGAAAGGCTCCTAGTTTATGAATATCTTCCGAACAGTAGCCTCGACAAGATTCTATTTGGTTTCCTCTCCTCCTTTAACTTCCGAACAGTAGTGTCCACAAGATTCTATTTGGTTCCTTCTGGTTCTCTTTAAACTTCAAAATTGCTGCATGGTTCTTGGATTTGTTCGAGTTTGTATTCTTATCTTGCTGATGGATTGTTATTTATTTTGGTTTGTAATGCAATAATTGCAGATAAAACAAAAAGTCATCTACTTAACTGGCGCCAAAGGTCTGAGATCATAGTTGGAACTGCCCGTGGGTTGGCATATCTTCACGAGGAGTCTGAGATTCGCATCATCCATAGAGATATTAAAGCCAGCAATATTTTACTGGATAGTAAACTTAGACCCAAAATAGCAGACTTTGGATTAGCAAAATTCTTCAGAGAAGATCTAACTCACGTTACAACTGGAATTGCAGGAACAATGTAAGAAATCTCTCTACTATCCCATCAGTCGGTAACACAATTAATAAATTACAACTCATATATCTGAAAATGGATTTTATAATTTTAAAAGGGTTTAGATATTATGGAGATTTCATTGTACATGATGACACTGTGCGCAGAGGTTACATGGCCCCTGAGTACGCCTTACGCGGACAGCTAACAGAGAAAGCAGATGTATTCAGCTTTGGAGTACTTGTACTTGAAATTATCAGCGGAAGAAAGAATCGCATTGTGGCTCAAGAAGAGCTTCTCATCGAAGAAGTATGCCTACTTAAAATCTCATCTTTCAAGTGGAAATTTCCTGAAATCTCGATTTGCATTCATGAAACCTTGCTAACTAAATGTTTGTAATTGTGGATGTTGGGCAACCAGACATGGAGATTGTATAAAACAGAGAAAGCTTTAGAAATTATTGACCCGACATTGGAGGGCAGTTATTCGTGGGAGGAAGGGATTAGAGTGATCAAAGTTGGTCTTTTGTGCACCCAAGTAGTTGCAGCGTTGAGGCCTTCAATGTCCCGGGTGGTGTCGATGCTCACAAGTAAGAAAGAACATCTTGCTTCTCCTACAAAGCCTACATTCGCGGAGCTGGACGTTCTTGGCTTACCTGAAAAAACTTCAACCAGTAATTTGCCTTCAGAAGCAGCAAATTCTTCAGCTGCTGAACCCTCGTCAGGAATTCTGGAAGCCAGGTGAAAATCAAGCAAGACAGGTTTGCTTTATCACCTCTGGTTTCTATAGTATGGTAGTAAATCGGATATAGAAGCGGCTTGTAAAAGAAAAACGTCCAATTCCACCAGTTTGGGATGGTACATAAACGGTTTGCGTAAATATTGTTTTAGTCAATCAAATCACGGTGGACCTCTGTAAATTTGTAAGCGATAGTGAATGCCTGGTGTAATATAGAACTGTAGTATACAAATCATAAAATACACTTCTTGAGTTTGTTTATTCGTGTTTGCCATGGAAAAATATTGCAAATCCTAAGCAACACAATTTAATGAAGGCTGTGAAAGTCCATGCTTCAAGTCATAACATAACCTAAAATTTACAGATTCCTTTACAATTTGCGCAAAAGTCAAATGTTTCATCTCATCTGTATATAATCATGCATAATGTATCCCATTAACGTGGATACAATGAAGAGTAGCCCAATCTACCTTTCTACCGCAAATTCCAAAATAATGTGGATTATATTTTACTTTAATTGCTGCTCTTAATAAATAATTAAATTGTATATACTGAATGGAGGAGCAAACTTTTAAATACATGTCTATGTGGTTGAAATTGTTTGAAAGATAATACGAAACTAGCAAAATTAGATATAGTTAAATATTAAAAAAAAAAATTACATCAAGTGATATATTAATTTTTTTTTGGGATTTATTGATGTATATGCAGGTGAACATTAGCTTTTGTGAAAGTAACCAGCCTGATTCATATTAGCTTCGAATTTATCAAGTTTTTAGAGGGATCAGATCTTTCAAGATGCAAACATCTTTTTTAAGTGTAAAACTTGAGGAAAATTTTGCACCATGAGATATTTGATCTCTCTCGGGACTTGATAGATCCAGAGTTAAGATCGAACTAGAATGGTTTTAGTCGTGGGCAACCAAGGAAAAGAAAATCTATAGAATATATGATTAATTTTATGAATAACATGTAATTATATCTAATATTAATATAATCATTTGTCATTTTAATTTTTATATTTTTTTAGTTACCTCTTTAATGATGAAACATGATGAAATAAAACTTTTGAATGCAAAGTGACAATAATAGTGTTGAATGATAGAAAATGTGAATAATAAGAATGTGGTCAATTACAAATAGTCTTCATTGTGATCAATTTCAAGCTATTTTCTTCTACTATTCTTATTGTCACTTTATTAGTTTTGCCATCTTTTTATATCAATTATATGGAAAGGACAATTGAAATTATAAACCATTTAATTCTTTAGCTTCAGTTGTTGTAGTAAACATCAAACCTTGTCTCTCTTTATCTCCAATATTAAGAAGCTGAAATACTATAACACAAAAATAAATGTGCATTGTCAATATTTGTTTGTGCTTACACTGAAATCAATACACACTGTTAATCCAATAATTTTAAAATTAATGTACCATCATACATCCAATTACTTCAAATCAGAAATCAACATCTACACTGAAATCAATGCATCTAATGAAAACAATCAAATAAGATTAGAAAACAGCTTCTACACTGAAATCAATGCATCTAATGAAATAAATCAAATAGGATTAGAAATCAACATCTGGACTTAAATAAATTCATCTAGTGAAAGTAAGAAAATAGGATTAGAAACTAACATCTACATTGGAATAGATGCATTTAGTGCAAGCAATCAAATATGATTAGAAATCACCATCTACATTAAAATCAATGCATTGAGTGTGAGAAATCAAATAGGATTAGAAATCACCATCTACACTGAAATCAATGCATCTAGTGCAAACAATCAAATAGGATTAGAAATTAACATCTACATTGAAAAAAATGCATCTAGTGCAAGCAATCAAATAGGATTAGAAATCACCACCTACACTGCAATCAATGCATCTAGTGCAAACAATCAAATATGCTTAGAAATCACCATTTACATTCAAATCAATACATCTACTGCAATAAATATTCTTCCCTCTCTCACCCTCCATATATATCTATATCTCCCTCCATCTCTCCCTCTTTGTCTCTCTATCTCACCCCCAAAAAGACACACCCTCTCTCACTCCATATCTATCAATCTCTTTGTCCCTCCTTCCCTCTCTTCAACTTCCATCTATATCTATATCTTCCCTTTCTCTCCCTCTCCCCCACATCTATCTCTCTTTCCTCCTGCTATCCTCTCTCCCTATCTCAACATTTTCCCTATCACTCCCTCTCTCTCTCTCTCTCTCTCTCCACCTTTATATCTCTATGTATTTCTTCTCTCTCTCTCTCTCTCTCTCTCTCTCTCTCTCTATTAGTATATCCCTCACTCTCTCATTCTCTCGAACTTCTTTACCCCCTTATCTCCATCTCTCTTTCTTTGTATTTTTATCTCACCCCAAAATGTACACACTCTCTCTCCATATCTCCCTTGTCACTCCCTCTCTCTCTCCACTCCTCACTCTCTATGTCTTTCGTATTCCCTCCCTCTCTCCCCCTTCAACTCCATCCCTCTATCCTCCTCTCTCTCTATTCATATATCTCATCCTTCCTCTCTCTCTCTTTCTCTCCTACCTCCCTCACTCTTCCCCCATCACTCTCCCCCTCTCTCTCAACTCCTCTCTCTCATCCTTCTTCTCTCTCCCTTTCTCTCCTACCTATCCCTCTCTTCTCCCATCACTCTCACTCTCTCTCTCTCTCTTCCCTCCAATCCCTTCTCTCCCCCCATCACTCTTTCTCTCTCTCTATCTCTCCAACTATGTTACTCTATCCCTCCCTCTCTCCTTCTCTCTCCATCACTCCCCCCTTCTCTCCATATCTCCTTCTTTGTATCTTTATCTCACCCCTAAACATACACACTCTCTCTCCATATCTCCCTCGCCACTCCCTCTCTCTCCCCACTTCTCACTATTTATCTTTCTTCTGCCCTCCCTCTCTCCTCGGGCGAACTCCATCTCTCTAAATCTCCCTTTCTCCTTCTTTCCCTTAGGTCCTATCTCTCTTCCTTCCTCTCTCCCCCTTTCTATCATACATTCTCTCTCTTCCCTCCTCCTCCTCTCTCTCTCTCTCTCTCTCTCTCTCTCTCTCTCTCGCTTTTCCCTCCAATCCTCTCACTATCTCCCTCCCTCTCTCCTTCTCTCTCTCCGCCCTCCATCTTTGTGTGTATCTCTCCCTCTCTTACCCTTATCTTCCTCTCTCACTCTTCTCCCTCTCTCTCTCTTCTACCTCTATCTCTCTTCATTACTCCTCTCCCCTTCCTTCATGTTATCTCCATCTCTCCCTTGTCACTCCCCCTATCTCTCCACCTCTTTCACTCAGTGTCTTTGTTCTTCCCTCCCATATATATCTAGAGTTAATATATATTATCATATATTGATATATATTATAATATAATAAAATTAATATTGTGTTAATCCAAAATTATTAAATATAATAATTTTAATAATTTTAATATTTTAATATTACTATTAAGGTTAATAAAAGTTTTTTGCATGGTATTAATAATAATTTGGTTCATAGGCTTTACCTAAATAAAACCTATTTTTTGAGTGTTAGTACATATAAATAGGATTATGGATTAAATATAAAAAGATTTTATTTATTTACCATAACCTTGGTATATTTATATTTTTATTTATTTACCATATCTCTTTTATTTACCATGGTATTTGTCCATAGGATTGGTATATAATTAGATGTTGATTTCTAATCCTATTTGATATATTTTTATTTATTTACTATACCTCTTTATATGGCTTTTATATTTATTTATTTACCATGCCTAGTTTATAAATATGGTATTTGGCCCATAGGCTTCACCCAACTAAAACCTTTTTCTTGAGTTTTCATAAATATAAAGAAGTTTATGTAGTAAATATAAAAAGATGTTTTATTTATTAACCATAACTTAAAAAGAGGTTTTATTTATTAACCATACCTCTGGTTTATTTATACCTTTTATTTATTTACCATACCTCTTTTTCTTAGTGTTCACAAATACAACTTTGGGTTAAGAGGTATGTACAATTATTACAAATATATTTATCACAATTGACCTAAAATTACAAATGTTTACAAACTTTCTTACATTACATCTACACATATGCCCTATACTGGGTTGTAGATTGCCTTTTGGGGCAATTAGGCTTAACTTAGTTTATTTATGTATTGATGCTTAAGTTTAACTTAATTTCTTTATGTATTGATTCTAGCTTAACTTTGTTGGTTGAAATTGTTTGAAAGCTAATAAGAAATTAAGCCTAACTTAGTTTATTTATGTGTTGATTCTTAAGTTTAACTTAGTTGCTTTATGCATTGATTCTTTCATCACTAGTAAATATACAAAAATTATTCTCACTTCCATTTTTTCTAGCTTCTTGCAAGTTTATGCAATTATTCACCAACTAGGTCCTCACCTATAGAGGATCTATTAATTTAACATGGTATTAGAGTTGTGAAGAGCCTGAATTTTTATTTGTAGTTTTGAATATCAAAGCATTGGAAACTGATGGGAGATTCAAATTGCTAGAATTTTCCACAAATTGAAAGTGCAAAAAACTGTCGGAAAATTGAATTGGTGAAAAAAGGAAATTCAGAGCTTCCACCATTCTCACTTTGTGTGATTATTATGAGTGTAATATGATGATTTTTCTTCAACTTAGGAGCAGTTAATCATGGGATCTGAGACAAAGCCAATGTGAGAGGATGATAAATTCGATTAGATCAATAGATATGACATGGCTTATGGAAGATTGTGTCGATCCTTGTCTCATGATATTCTTTATAAGATCATAAATATTGAATCGCCACATCAAATCTATACTAAATTAAAAGGATTATATGGTGATGAAGATGATATAAAAGAACACAATTTGGAGACAGAGAGCTTGACTATTGTAGCAGTCTTGAAATTGGTGAAGAATTCTTCAACAACGTGGACAAATATTCTCAAGACTGTTGCGCATGAAGACACTATTTCCTCTGTTGATGATGAAGTTGTTGTAGATGAGAACGTCATCATGTAGAATAATGAATATTTTTCACATGAGGAAATATCTTACTCCACTAGTTATGAAGACTCTTCTACACTTGGAGACATTGATTTTGAAAACATAGAAGATGAATTTAATTCCTCGACTATTGATGATGTTGATGATACAAATTTGACAATGTCTCACCTTCACGATGCGCCACATGAACTCTCAGGTGCATATCCATGCATGCATCCAAGGAGGCATCTTAAACACCATGCATGAACCCATGAAGGCATCCCAAAAGCCATGCATGGAAATGCACGTATCCCTAGAGATAAACATGCCCACGCATGCATATATGGTTAATGCATCTTATCATCAAATTCATGTTGAAGTTGTAGGGAATCCATATTGACTTGCAACCATGGATATAGAGAATCAATCCTTGATCTGAACATGGGAATTGATTCCTCTACTTTCGAAAATGAAACTTGTTCCTCCATATACATTTGCAAAGAAGGAGTCAACTTCCAATTATGTACTTAGGTCAAGATCTAGCCCCATTTTTAAGTCAAGCAAGAAGTAGGTTATCATTTATTTATCATCAGCAGAGGACACGTACAAAAGAGAAGTCATTTCTTCCATTCAAGAAATTTGGTTTTAGCATTTCCTTTTTGATCTTAGTATTTTTGTTCATTGTCTGACTGTCATATGGTGTGACAATCAAAGTACAGTAATGTTTTGCAGTGATCTAGTGCAACGATAATGGACCAAACATATCGAGATCTACGTGCACTACATCATTGGAATTATTCATCATGAGGTCATTGACCTACAATACTATCCTAGTCTAAGAAAATTATCGATGGCTTCACCAAAAAATTCACTGAGCAGATGTTTCATTTTCTGCGGGATCGTCTTAGTGTGAAGGACAATACTTTCCTAGCCGTTATCTTTTCTTATAGTTTTGTGTTTTATTTTGAGTGAGGGCATTGTTCCCACTATGTTTTCACTCTTTCCTATTTCATGCACTATACATGTGTAGCTAAAATAGCCTTGTTGTCAAGGCTCATCCATCTTGCACCATACTCACCTAAGTAATGCTTAAGGGGAGGGGGCGTGGGGTTTGGTGTACATGTACATTAACATAGCATAAAGTGCACATAGCTTTAGTTATATTTTGTGCTTACATGCAATTAAGTTTAACTTAGATATTTTATGTATTTCGTATTTAGTCACTACTTAATACACATAATTCATTCCCTCTTCCAGATTTTTCTCAATTCTAGCAAGTTTATGGAATTATTCTCCATCTAATCCCTTACCTCTGCACACTCTATTAATTTAACAAAACCTTTAAAATCAAAGGTATGCATGGGACAATACTACCACAAAGTGGTACCTTCTGCCTTGACAATTATAATAATTTTACTAATAAGCTATAGAATCAATTAGATGTCCAACTATAAGTCATAGTAAATTTAAAGGTTGTAGAGTAACTATTTTAATTTTGGAGGTTTTCTCAAAAATAATTAAAAATTTATTGTAACTAGCAATTGCACCAAATATTGCAAATTAAATTTGAAAGTAATCCTTACATATTCAAAATCATTGAAGTAAAAAATAGTACATTTGATGCTAAGATTGTTTCTTTCCACACAAGTTTGGTGCATATTTCTTTCTTCTCTCGTAGTAGTTTTTTACCATTTTAAAGAAGAATTGGTTCCTTAATCTAAATAGGTATAATTGATATGGATTGACCTATCTTACTAGAGACATTTACTATAGACCCTTCAGGCCCTACAAGTTTCAACACCCTAAAAGTAGCTACAAGGAAGAGGTTGCACTACAAAGTGACTACTATGTTCTCTTGTCAGCGGTTCAGGAAGCATTGTTCAGTTCAGTTCAAGAGCAGGGTGGAGTCCAAACCATTTAGGATAGGCGAATACAATCCATTGTTCAGTTCAGTTCAAGAAGCAAGGTGGATTCAAAACCATTTAGGATAGGCGAATACAATCCTTGCATTGAACTTTTCATTAATAGGTCGTTGTTACTTGACGTTGCAGTTGCTTCAAATTTAAGTGCAAAGTGCTTAACTTGGTAGTATGTTTATGAGTTCTAATTACTTTTATTTTAAAAATAAATACGTTGAACCATTACACAAATCAAAATTTGGTTGACACTTAACATAGTGAGATCTAATTGCGAAAGAACTCCCAATTCCCAACAAAAATACACAATGGCGGCTAGGAGAATTGTTTTCAAAGAATAACTCCTTATCCTTAGGGAGTAAATATTTATATCTTCGTTTTTTTTATTTTTCAATTGAGAAACCACCTTAAAAAAATGTTTATTTTTTAATTAAATAATAAAATTAATTGTTAATTTACTTTGATTTAATGAGAATGTGAGTGATAAGAAAATTTTGACATTTTTCTTGTCACTCCCATTCGCATTAAATTAAAGTAAATTAACAATTAATTTTATTATTTAATTAAAAAATACATTTTTTAAGGTGGTTTCTTAATTGAAAAATAAAGCAACAACGATATAAATATTTTTTTGAGTTGTAGATTTCAATGGAATTTTTTTTTCTATTTTATTATATAATTATTTTACATTTTAATCACATAGCAATTTTTTGTTTTTTAAAATGCATTTTTGAATACTTAAATAAATTCAACACCCTAAATTTTTTTTGAATCTATTAGATCATGGAGATTTCACAATATGATTCCAACAAATCCCTATAAATTTAATCAAAACTCTATATATATTCATATTTATATATATAACTTTTATTTATAAAACAATAACCTATAAAATAAATTTTTATTCCACGAAATTTTTTTGTCAACATTCCAACCATATGACAAAATAAAAATAACACTTTACAGATCTACAATCATTCCACAGAAACCCTTAAATGAATCTTAAGAAGAATGAAAAACCCATGTATTATCTTACAATTAATTCTTGGTATTTTCTCACGAACTCTCATAAAGTTTACAACACTTTTGCCTTACATGTAGGACAACAATCAGCTTCAAATTGTTTATTGACAAATGACAATACAATCATCTTTGAAATTGTTTATTGACGAATGACAATACAATCATCTTTGAAATTGTTTACAGAGAGATGATGATGCAATAGCATGGATTAGACTATATGGCTTACTAAAAACAAGTCCCTACTGAAAAGGAGTAGATAGATGTTAGTGTAAGTGGATATTCTATCTTCTTAATTTTTTTTCCAAGTGAAATGAAAGCCATGTCTTATATAAATGAAGAGCATGTCTTTTTTTTTTTTTGCTAAATTACGCTATTTCTATTATGAACATAAAGTTACAAAACTGCCACGGCTCAGCTGAGAAAGCCTGAGGCCGGGCTTGAGTGCTACTGTCAGACTAGATATTGAACTGCCCATTAACGGGAAACCAGTTCGTTTGTAAGCAGATACACCGCCCAATAATTGGGAAACCGGCGAAGAGTTAACTGTTCTGTGCATATGAAAGCTGTAAAGATACAAAAATATATGCAGCTATATCTGCTGTGAGCATTCATTGAAACACCTGAAACTAGCAAAACTTTTAAAGCAGAGTTCATACTGGAAATTTTGTCATGGAGGTAAGAGAGCATTTAATACTCGAGCGCAGTGCTCCTCCATGATTCTGCAGGCTCATGCCGGTCGTCCCGGTCCCCGTCGGCAGCTCTTGTTCTCTTCGTCTTCGCTCGGTCCGGCGTCCACCGTGAAATTGAAATGTCCCCGAGGGAGGAAGGGAAAGGGACGGAGGGCGCGCAGGAGGAAGGGTGAAAGGAGCCGAGGTTGGGGACGAAGGGGGAGCGAATGCGAGTAGAGCCGAGGGAGGTCGGCGCAACTGGGGGTGAGAGGCGGGGGGAAGGGGGAGCTCGCTCAGTGTAGCGAGAGGGACCCGGGAGGTGGGTGTCGAAAGCACGGTCAGCAGCGCAATTCGAAGATGCCGCGTGGCCCGTCCGAGAGAAACTACCGCTCGGAGAAGGGGTGGAGGCGGCGACGACGGGGCGAACGAAGGAGGAACAAGGGGCGAGGGTCGAACGGGGAGGCGCCATGTCAAGAAAATCGGGCGAGGACCGGGAGGGCCCGAAGATGAAAGAGCGGGACGTCTAGCGAAGAGAGCCCGCAGTTCTATCGACATGGTGGGCGAGGGGAGGAGCGCTTCGCCCGGGGATCTCCCGCAGAAGCCCCCTTTCTACAAGCTGATTCGCCGCCTCAATCACGGGCATGGTGAAAACCTCGGAAGAGTTCGTCCGGCCTACCGGAGGAGCGACGAACTAAAACGAAGAATTATCAAACGACATTGGAAAACACATGAGAATTCAAATGAAACGAGCGAGACGTTACTGTGAGAGAGATGGAGTCTGGAGCGATTTCCAACGGTACGCCGATTGCACACCGTCGCCCCGTATTTGTTCGCTCTCCGTTCGTAGCAAGTACACCTCCGGCGGAGCGAGTTCGGAGGCAACGGAGGGCGGTGGCCATCACTCGGAGCAAACGGGAGAAGCCGAGCGATCCGCGCCATATGAAGGAGAGTGCACGGACCAATGCACAAGTAATGGCGTGCGAACCTGGGAGTGAATGCACAACGCGAGCTCGGGCAATTAACATTGCATTTAAGTTGCCATGGGGGGCCATGTGGCCACCCCATGTGGGTTGCGTTGGGATTGTAACCTGCGCCGTGAGGCCCTCGTCTCTCTGCTAGACATCCGCATCATGAGAGGGTTGATCCGTTTGCACCAAAGCGATGCGGTGTTGAATAGAGTTTCGATCATTGATAATCTGGATATTACCTGTGCTTGAGAGTGTCCAGACAGTCGACTCCTAGATTAGCGAAGGAAGTCTGCAACCTTGTTGCCCATCACGCTTGGTATGGGTGAAGGATATCGCTCGATTGTCTGTATCCACTTGCTCGATCTTGTCGATTCTGGATGCTAGACGCCGACTGGTAACAACCTTGGTCGAGTTCGGAGCCTTGGAGCAACTTATTTGCCATGTTGATCAAGATTTGAGAATCACCTTCCACGATGATGGGCAAGAGGTTGTAAACACGAGCTAAGTTGAGCCCTTGCAGGAGACCTTCAGCTCGAGTTTGAGTTGTTGGTGTCCCAGCCGATGGATCCATAATAAATAGCCTTGATGTCGCCTCGGGGAGTTTCTAAAAATAATCCACCAACTCGCAGGGGCCGGGATTCCCTTTGGAAGCTCCGTCAAAGTTTAGTTTACAAACCCCCTGGAGGGGGAGAGTCCAGTGGAGTGGATCCGGAGGGTTCACGCTTGTGATTGTGGGAATAGTGAGAAATCGTTGAATTAGCCAATTGTGCCATATGTCTGAGCTCATTAGGGGAGGTTTGAGAGGCCCTCCTTGCCACAAGTTAGAAGAGAAAGAGACTCTTGGAGATTATCATGAAATTGCGCCGAGAGGATCTCTAAAGGAGTAGTTTGGTGCTTGAAGATTCTTTTATTTCTTTCTTTCCGGAGCGACCAAAATAAGAGACCGAGAATGATTTGCCAAAGAGTGTTGAGAATGGAGCTATTATAGGGCGGTTGGGCCAAGGTGTCGAAGAATCGTTGGTGATGATTCCTTGTGGTTTGTTTTGCTGACTTCGGAAGCGCATTTTCTGTTCCGAGTCGATCAGCTAAGGGACGAGGTCACGCATGGTCTCGAATGGTTTCATTATTCTAGCGACATTTTTGGACATTGAGAGGGACCACAAAAACCACGTTTGAGAAGGTTGTCCCAAGTAAGTACTTTGTTGTGACCGAGAGCCAAAGAAAAAGTAGAAACTTTAGGCCACGTACCTTAGCCCGGAACAAATTGCCGAGTTTGTCTTTGGGGAGAGGATTGAGTGCATTAAGCGGTAGGCTTCTTTAGTGGTGAATATGCCTTTAGTAGTGTAGCCCCTGTGAGTATATCGAGGATCGGTCGAAATGCGGATGTTTACGATGCTGATTCGGCTGAATTTCTTCCCAATAGGCTGCTAGAGTGGTAGGATGGAGCGGAGACGGGTGTTTCCACGGTAGGTAGTCGATGTTGAGCTGGAGAGCCAGCATTGACCTACTTTCAAATTTTCGGGCCCATTATATCTCTCGGCATTAGGCAAATTTAGTAGATCGGTGAGCTTTGGTTTAGCTGGCGCACGAATCCACCCGAGAATCGCGTTTTGCCCATTAGGACTTCCCAAAAAGCTGTGTTGTTGTATAAGAGTGTGATGTTGCTTTGTGACCGTTCCGGATGAGAGATCCGACCATCGTTGGTGTGAGTCTAATGAGGTCATCAGGTGAGTCTGTTGTTTGCATATTTAGCAGCCCATAACTTAGCCCAAGGAGTGTGAGAGCTCAGTAGTCGGTTCCACCGCAGTCTAGCCCCCCATGACTCTGATTGGGCTGTGAAGGGGGTACGAGTACGAGCCCTCCCTGCTTCTTTGGGAGTACAAACGGTGTTCCGGCTTGATGAGCGCCCATTTCGAGAATGAGTGGTGGAGCCCCAAAGGGAAGCGGCGTTGAAGGTTCCCGATGTGATTGAGCACCCATTTAGGGAGGCTGCGAGCACGGAGAAGAGGTATAGAGGCATAGATTGCAGAAGCTGTCTGATGAGGACCGACCTGGCGCCGATTCGAGCTCGGTAGGTCCGGGAGGAAAGGCGAGATTCAAGTTTATCAAGGAGAGCGTTCCGGGAAGAGTGCTTAAGGGCGAGTCAATGAGAGGAGCACCAAGATATTTGGGCGGGAGGCGAGCAGCGTGAAACCAAGGATGCGAGTGATGCGCTTTAGAATTAAAGGAGGGGTGTTGAAGAAGAACGGTTGGGACTTGGAGACATTGACCATCATGCTGGAAGCCAAAGAGAAGAGGCGCGAGAATACGCTTGAAGGACCTAGCTTCACGAGGGTCGAAGGGAACCGAAGAGCATGGTGTCATCAACAAATTCTTTGGTGAGTGGTCGCTGCAATCCGTGAAGGGAGATGCCACGGAGATGCCCTTCATGTGCTGACATGCTTTCGGATGAGTCCGTGAGACCTTGGGACATTAGAACAAATATGAAGGGGGATAGGGGTCTCCCTATGGGATGCCACGGGAGGGAGATGAAAGGGGAGGAGGGAGAGCCATTTATCAAGATGGAATAGAGAGGGTGGTGATGAGACTCATTATCCAACGGATCCACATGTGGTCAAAGCCAAAAGCTTTAAGAATGTTTTGAATGTAGCGCCAGACAAAGTTTATCAAAAGCCTTAGAGAGATCGATTTTGAGAAGCATACCTGATTTTTTAGAGAGCTTTTGAGGGAGTATATACCTCGTGAGTCATGATGATTCCGTCCATGATTTGGCGTCCTTCCACGTATCCCGTTTGCTGCGGTGATATGAGGAGTGGCGAGTGGCTTTAATCGTTGGCAACCACTTTGGATATGATCTTGTAGATCACATTGCGAGAGGGCGATGGGACGGAACTTTTTCAGGGAGTACTGAGGTTTGTTCTTCTTTGGGCACCAGAGCAATGAAGGTATGCGTTTAAGAGGGGAGAAGCCGGTGTGTTTGCCTTGATTCTTCTACCGGCTCCCGGACTTCAATTTTAATGAGCTCCCAAAAGTGATGGAAGAAGTTTGCGATTGAACCCATCGAGTCCACGGGCGCTTTTCCATTTTTAGTTTGTGCCATTGCGAGTTTCAACTTCTGGAGAGAGCCCAGGAGGCGTAGAAGCATTTTGTTGTGTTCATCGATATGAGTTTAGGAATGAGTTGAGAGATTGTATCAATGGCGGGTTGTCGATCAAGATTGTTATCCTCTTGAAGTGTGGCTTTGAAATGGTCCCGAGAACTTGTTCAATGTCCTCGTGTTGTTCTACTTAATGAAGAGCATGTCTTACTATATAAAAATTGAGCTTTTATGCTAGCAAAATATAGATACCAAACTGCACTCGTCATATTTTGGGTCTTATTTTCCATGCTCTCACTCCACTTGCTAGTCCTCCTCGCATTTTTTGTTGTTGTGAAGCAATCATTTGCACTCATTATATGATACCTAGCACGAACTCGCGAGGATTTTGACATTATTTGCCATCATTTCACTCCACTTGCTCCGGCATTTTTGTTATGTTGCAAGCATGTTTATAAATTTGATTTGAGTTACGGTTTTATTCTAAACTCAAACTTATTTTGGCATTTTAGTTTTTCTGTTGTATTTGTTTCATTCGGTTAGTCTTTTAAAGTAGATGTGACACATCTCTTCCAAATTTTATTGGTACTTATAAATTAATTATTTAATTACATATTTCCATATCTTAGATTAAAGTAATGACCTCTATCGTGAATATGGACTTAAATTAAATTGATGACCTCTACCTGAGTGGCACCACAAACAACATTATGTAAGGTTTGCAAATAACACCTTTCTATTGAATAAAGCATAAGCCTCCTAGATTACTCATGGCAAATTGCAAGGGCAATTTAATCTGTTCTTTTTTTACTTATTTTATCGATTATTAAATTTCAAGAATATTTTGAAATCGCATAGACCGGAGCCTGTAAATTGAGGCACTCTTATCCCCAATTTCAAAATATTCTCAAAATTGACAATCAAGATAAAAACAGTTGTTCATCCCAAATCAGTTAATCTGCGCTTTACAAAGAACTTAACCAGTAAATTGTGATAACGTGAATTACACCATATTGCAAAGCCATGTAATAATCTTTCCCTCTTGATATTATGTGCTCAACGATTATGAATCTATAATGTTCTTCTTGATTAGTTTGTGTCATGCGAACTGTTCAGCTATTTCATTACAGCAGGTGACGTCGTGACGATGGCAAACTATACTTCACTAAATAAGTTCCGGATTGGATATAGTTGGGTATTTGGTATTTTTGAAGAACTATACTTTGACTAAATGTACTGTTTTGTTGTTTAATATTAACAAAATCAGTCTGAAATAGTTGAGTATTTGGGTATTTGAAGAACTATAGTTTGACTAAATGTACGGTTTTGTTGTTTAATATTAACAAAATCAGTGTGAAAAAAAGAGATCAACGAAGGAATAGAACTTTTATTTTTAATTACCAAGTAACCAAATGAAAAAAGTGGTTTTTATTTTTAAATTACAGTATGTATTTTTATTTAATAAAATTTTATCTTTTAAAGTGGTGGGACAATTGAGCGAGTAATCATATTTTTTATTAGGCTGAGAATATACTTTAGTACGTAACAAAATGGAAAGGGTGGGTTTTATTTTTAAATTACAATTTGTATTTTTATTTGATAAAATTTCCTTAAGTAAGAGTAAATTAAATATTATGATACTGTTGATTAATTTTTTATTTAAATTAAATTTGTTTTTATTTTAATTAAAAGAAGAGGATAATAAAATGTTAATAATATAGAAAATATTAATTTAAGAAATAAAAAAAAATTATAAGAAAAAATCCAATTCAATAATTTGAATTTAAATTATTTCGAAAGTAAATACGATAATAAATCAACTAAAAATTAAATGAATAACTTCATGGAATTAAATTAAAGTGAAAAAAAACGATAAACATTATAATTTTTTTTATGAAAAATAATAACAAATTAACTATAATTAAAAAAATTACATATTTATTCCATTAAAAAAAATATATAGTTACATATTTATCCCATGAAAATAAAATCTTGAAAAAAAAAGGAGACTTCTAAAATAATTGAATATAAAATAATGTTTTTAACTAAATTTTATTTTAATTAAATAATAATAATATTTATTTTTGATCATTTAAAGTTAATTTCAAAAATTATTAACATTGTGTATTTTAGATAAATATTTTTTTGGATTAATCACATTATTAGGATTAGACAAATCCTAATAATGTGATTAATTCGAGAAAAGACATTTATCTATTTTATGAATCACAAAAGTCTCAGATCTAACAATACTAATGTATGAAAAAAAGAGCACATGTTCTTACAAGAAAAGTGCATAGCTCTCTATATTCTTCACTTAAAGAGAATGCATGAAAAATAGTTTTAAATCGCTAATGAAAATTATATATGTGCATGTTTTTAGAGTCTCTATAAGAAGCCACGGTCAGTGAAAGTATTATAGCCATCAAGATGTTGATGTGATAGAAATTCTTAGAAGTGTTGAGGGTGAGTTTGAATAACTATAGCCAGGTGGCACATATATGGCCTAATTATAGGAGAGATAACTTCCATACCAAGTTGTAGTGCAAAGGCCCCAACCATGGTGACTATCATATCATAGTTTTGTGTTTCATTGATATGAGAAGGGTCGATCCATGAGGATTAAGATATGTTGATTTAATGTTGTAAGTATGTGAAATGCATTGTAAACATTTTTTAGTGTGAAACTTAAGGCCATGTGAATGCTTGATTAGTGAGCGGATAGGAAATCAAAGGGGTTGGATAGGTTTAAATTGGGGTCGTTTGTTTTTTTCATGATATTCCAATGTAGATGTAAAAGTCATATAAAGAAAGATAAAAAAAAACATAATGAACATCATATCCACCAAGATGGGGTCTTAAATTACAATTTGTATTTTTATTTTATAACATTTCCTTAAGTAAGAGTAAATTAAATATTATGATACTTGTTGATTAATTTTTTATTTAAATTAAATTTGTTTTTTATTTTAATTAAAAGAAGAGGATAATAAAATGTTAATAATATAGAAAATATTAATTTAAGAAATAAAAAATAAATTATAAGAAAATTTCAATTCAATAATTTGAATTTAAATTATTTCGAAAGTAAATACGATAATAAATCAACTAAAAATTAAATGAATAACTTCATGGAATTAAATTAAAGTGAAAAAAAACGATAAACATTATAATTTTTTTTTATGAAAAATAATAACAAATTAATTATAATTAAAAATTACATATTTATTCCATTAAAAAAAATATATAGTTACATATTTATCCCATGAAAATAAAATCTTGAGAGAGACTTTCTAAAATAATTGAATATAAAATAATGTTTTTTAACCAAATTTTATTTTAATTAAATAATAATAATATTTATTTACGATCATTTTAAAGTTAATTTCAAAAATTATTAACATTGTGTATTTTAGATAAATATTTTTTGGATTAATCACATTATTAGGATTAGACCAAATCCTAATAATGTGATTAATAGAGAAAGTGTAACCACCCTCTTAGCCGCTAACAAACGGTTAAGTTTTTTTTAATTAATTATGAGTTAATTATGATTTGCTCTTATTTGGAATTTACGAACAAAGTTAATTTTTTGATAAGAAATAAAAAGTTATTGAGAAATTAGTTTTCTTGAGTAAAAATTTATGGTAAAAGTAAAAACAGGACCTGGAGTTAGTTGGAACAGAAAAAAAACAGTTCCACAGTTTCTCCCAAAGAAACTCAGGAATAAAGAGGAAATTCCAGGAGAGTTTTGGGGTTCGGTGGCAAAAAAGGAAAAGGAGGACTCTGCATTTTTCTGGAGAGAAATTACCATAACAGAGTGTCTGCTGGGTTGGAGAATGGACCAAACTGTCCCGAGTTCTCCCCAGAATTCTGTTCCACTGGAGTTGGAGGGCTGGACCGGATTGTCCGAATATCTCCTCCAGAATTATCTCAGTGGATAATATTTCTAGGAGTGAAACTCGGGGGAGAACTGTGGTATGTATTTGCCCAGTTCGTGGTTGGGAGGAAACGGGCACCTACAGTTGTCTTGAATACATATGAGTTTACTACCACAGTAATTTGTTGACTGCAAATATTATTTCTGCATTTCTATTACTAAGTGGAATTATCATATTACAGTAAGTAAAATAGTCTTTCTGTGAAAAATAGGATTTTTGGTAATATGACAGACATTACTTAATTTTTTTCTTTACAGTACTACTGTGAAATAAGTAGTATAATTTGCCTTTTGAATAAATAGGAAGAAGAGGAACCGAGCACATATTACTGTGAAGGATTAATATTGCGGAAGTAATGTAGAATTAAACGCGATTACTGATGAAAAATGTAGTATTTAATAAACTCATAACTTAGTTCTAGACCAAGAAAGAAGGTCATACTTCAAGAGGTCATACAAATTTAAATCTTGTTTTCGGAACTATGCAACTACTAGGGGCGTTAACTAGAAGTAAGGCGGAAGAGTCGACTTCCGCCCCTGGATATGTCATCATTAGCTATGATAACGCTCGAGACGACAGAGAAGGTGGTCCGACCACCCGTACGTGATAAGGAGGAACCAGGAGCGAAAACTAACAAGTATAGTATAGAATAGTGGTAGCTGTGAAAATAAATGAAATACAAGACATGATAAACAAACGGCTATGTAGAAAGATTCATGTGAAAACGAACGCTACCAAATAGGCCACATTCAACGAGTAATTTACAATGCATAGATTTATAGCGAGATGCGTGAAATCTCTATATATAAGTATATATGACGTGACAGAAAAATTCAGGTAAGTCCATAAACATTTCATTTAACAGTCTTGAAAGGGAATTTCATCAAACTGTTCCAACCACAAGAAGTTTACATATATATATCTCCTACACTCCCATTTACCAACTGTCACGATACCGAAAGTGGTATGAGCAAATAAACCATGATGTCTATTCTTGAGACAGACATTTCCTCTGTCGAGGGTTTTAATAGCAAACAAAGGCAGAAAACTATCAGCGGGAGTGCGGACTCCTTAGCTCCTCGGAAGGAATTTACCCATAGTTTAAATAAACTAAAATGGACTCAAACCCTGGAACACAAGTTATGCTCAAAAACTCTAAGCAGTAAATCCTGAAATTCTCTTGATCGATTCACATGAACCACTGTGACTACAGATTCTAGAGCGTCTGGCTAACCAGTAGAAACCCTCCTTTGAATGAAGAAAAGACAAAGCCCTTGAAGATTTTCCGGAGAGACTGAACTGTCGACTCGAGGTGTACCTGTGAATGGGTGCCGAGTTAAAACCCCTTTCTCGCAAGCCAAAAAACAAAGATGGAATTCAAAGCTTGAAGTTTCGGAAGCAAGGAAAGTATACCTGCCATTCAAAACAGAGTAGTCATAAAATATTAGGAGAACGAGTAAATATATTTCTGTAAGATGAAAAAAAAAACAAAAGGAGTAATGCGCTACTGTAAACGCTCTATACAATACCTGAGGAGGATGTTTGTGGGTACCCGTGCGAGGAAAAATCCAGAACAGCCTTCATGGGAACGGGTGAAGCAAACTGGACAGCTACAATCCTCTCGAGGGACACCATTGATAAAGCAATGGAACCCCTGAGACGAATTTTGATAAACCTCAACACTGTAAAAATTATTCAATCGATAACCCACAAGCTGTTAAAGCACATAACAAACAGGAGGAAAAGCAGGATATTTACCCATAAGCGGAAGCGAGGGAATACTTTCCATTTACAAAAAATGAACCAGGCGACATGCTCGGCCAAGTTCTAGTTGGGCCGGAGAGCTCCAGAACCTCCGTCGAAAGAGGAAAATCAACAAAATGAACCGGGAAGCCAGTATGGCTCGAAGGTCATTACTCCACCCTCGAAGTCTGCGCACCGTCAGATCACGGGTAGATCAAGGGCGTGGAGTTTGCCAGATGGAGGATGCAGAGATCAAGAGCTTCCAACCAGAACATTCACAGGTAATCAATCACAGCATAATAACCATCAAACAAAAGATCCACATTCCAATGAGCGGGATACCCATAACCTCATTTAATAAGTGATGCCATGGCAGCCGAGCACATAAGTGCCGGGTACACGAAGTAAACCGGAATAAATGACTTAAACCATATCGTGGAGCGGAGTTAAGATCTTCACATCGAAACCATTAACCAAACCATAAGCATGTACAGAGTTGTATTAAATAAAGAAATTCGGAAGGACACAGGTCATAAATACTATGTGTCAAGTTGTGTTTATTTTATATTGAAAACAAATAAAATTGTCATGAATTCTACAGGGCTTAGGACTTGGTTAATAGTTGTTAAACATCGAACTTAAATTTTTTTTATTATGTGGTAAATTTGTTTTACTTTTCTTAACATGAATGTTACAAGTGGTATCAGAGCAACGTTACAACGCTGGGCCCTATTAGGGTCAACTGACGTTAAACTGTATGTTACTCATGTACAGTCCAGTAATTAGGTGGAAGGAAAAATGAGGCGGACACCGTCTCAACCGCCACCTCGAAGTGGTGGAGAAATGCTGCCACCACCAGAGGGTAACCCCGAAATGTGGGTTCAGCTGGGAATAGAACAGCATCAGCGATCGAATAGGCTGATTGAAGAGCAACAACAGCAGACTCGCATTTTAGTACACACAGTACAACAGTTGCAGGAAGAAATGGAGAGGGTGCGAAGAGAAAATGCAAGAATGATGCAAGAACAGGAGAGGATCTTGAAGAGCCTCTCTGATAAAGAGAATCACAGGAATGAAAACCCCAGTGCTGGTAGAGAATTCCAAGAAGGGAACGAACAACAGACAGATGAAAAAGATATGAATCGAAAGGAAAGAAGTCTGTCACAACGAAGTAATCTAAACAGGAATTTTCATGAAGCTGAATCTGAAAATGAAACCGAACGGAAGGCAGGTAAAAGACAAAGGGTGGAATTACATGGAGAATTCAGAAAGATAAA
Organism: Pinus albicaulis; assembly: GCA_034641835.2. Classification (NCBI taxonomy): domain Eukaryota; kingdom Viridiplantae; phylum Streptophyta; class Pinopsida; order Pinales; family Pinaceae; genus Pinus; species Pinus albicaulis. Next base: position 73,316 of record JAXQQM020077583.1, read on the forward strand.
GCCACCTACCTTCGATGGAGAAAAGGAAGAAGTGGCAGAAGCTTGGTTGATTAACATGAACAAGTACTTCCAGGTGTATGACTATGACAGTGGTCTTAAAGCTCGGTTAGCCATTTACCAGCTGAAAGATAAGGCCACCTTATGGTGGGAAGAAGTGAAGAATGTGCGGGGGATAGAGGATCAGGATGTGACATGGGATAAGTTTCAACAGTATTTCAAGGACAAGTACTTGACTGAGCGTTTTTATGATGAAAAGGCTCGAGAATTCCATGATCTGCGGCTAGGACAGTTGACCATGGACAAGTTCATCGCTAAGTTTACATCATTATTGCGCTACGTACCATACTTAAGGGACGAGAAGGCCAAAGTCTTACCCTCCCATATGAAGGAGCATATCGAATTTGTAAATCCTAAGACAATGGATGAGGCCATTAGAAAAGCGAGGCTATGTTATCAGCAAGTGAAGACCAAGATGGACCAAGGAAAAGGGTGGCAATCAAGGAAAGAAAACAGGAGCACTGCTGGTTTTAACAGAAGTAAAACCAGTAAATTCAGAAGCTCCGCCAGGAATTCAATTAATAAGCAATTTGGTAGGAACCATCAGAGGATAAGATGGCCTGGGGAGGACAAAACTGTTGAGGCTTCTAGCAAACCTGAGCAACCTCAAAGTCAGAGGCCACATCTGCAGTGTTGGGGCTACGGAGCAGCGCATTACTATCGAGATTGCCCACAGCGGGGAAAAACTGAAACAGTAGCCAATTTACAGGAGGCCTCTACGGTGGGAGATGTGGCCCGAAGCATACCCAGAATTAACGCAGCATTGGAGGACCGAAAAGCTGATTTTCAACCTACCATGATAGAGCTGGAAGGTAAACTGTTATCTCAAACTGTTTCTGTTTTGATAGATCCAGGAGCAAGTTTAAGTTATATAAGCCCTAAATTAGTAGAAACCTGTAAGTTGACAAGTCAAAAATTTAAGAAGACCTGGTTGGTTCAGTTAGCTATAGGAGCTAAAAGAAGAGTTAGTGCTAAAATACCAGAGTGTGCACTACAAATCGGTGAACAACAATTAATAGTAGACTTAAATATTCTACCTTTGGGATCCTATGATGTGTTGCTAGGAATGGATTGGCTGGAAAAGCATTGGACTCTCATAGATTGTAAGGAAAAAGTAGTTTATTACCGAGACCAGAATGGTAACCACCAAGAAATTCAAGGCATAAGGAAGCCTATACACTTGCGCCCAATCACAGCTTCTCAACTGGGGAAATGTGTAAGGAAAGGATGCCGCTTGTATGCTATACAAGTCAGATTAACTGAGTCTAAGGATAAAGCTGCCTTGCAAGAGAATATACCTGTGGTGCAGGAATTTAAGGATGTGTTTCGTGAAGAAATACCAGGATTACCACCCAAAAGAGATGTGGATTTCACAATCGAATTGCTACCAGGAGCTTCGCCAGTTTCACGGACCCCTTACCGAATGAGTGTGCCAGAACTGACTGAACTGAAGATGCAACTTCAAGAATTGTTAGATAAGGGGTATATACGACCCAGTGTGTCACCTTGGGGGGCACTAGTGCTGTTCGTTAAAAATAAGGATGGAACCATGCGCATGTGCATGGATTACCGCCAGTTAAATAAGTTGACTGTTAAGAACAGGTATCCTCTACCCCGTATTGATGACCTGTTCGACCAAGTTAGAGGAGCTACTGTGTTCTCAAAGATTGACTTGCGATCCGGCTATCACCAGATTAGAATTAAGGATGAAGACATACACAAAACTTCTTTTCGCACAAGGTATGGCCACTATGAGTTTGTGGTATTTCCTTTTGGGTTAACCAATGCACCAGCCAATTTTATGAGGCTGATGCATAGTATCTTCCACCCTTATTTGGACAACTTTGTGTTAATTTTCATTGATGACATACTGATTTATTCTAAGAATGAGGAAGAACACAGGGAACATTTGCGAATGGTACTGGAAATTCTTAGGAAGCACCAGCTATATGAAAAATTTAGTAAATGTGACTTTTTCAAAGGAGAAATATAGTATCTTGGACATGTAATATCTGAAAAAGGTATAGCAGTGGACCCGGAGAAAATTAAAACTATTATGGAATGGAAGGTACCACAGAGTGTGGCAGATATAAGGTCTTTTATGGGTCTGGCTGGCTATTACCGGCAGTTTATAAGAGGATTCTCCAAGATAGCCTTTCCCATTACCTCTTTGCAAAGGAAGGGGAAAATTTTTAAATGGACCAAGGAGTGTCAGGACAGTTTTGAAAGACTGAAGCAGTTATTGACAACAACACCTGTGTTAAGTGTAGCAGACCCGAGTAAGGAATTCAAGGTTTGTACGGACGCGTGTAAGGAAGGTGTTGGGGCTGTGTTGTCACAAGAAGGGAAGGTAATTGCATACGAATCCCGCAAACTGAAGGATCATGAGCAGCGATACTCAGCTTATGATTTAGAGCTGACTGCAGTTGTGCACGCTCTCCGCGTATGGAGACATTACTTACTTGGAAAGAGGTTTGTATTAAAAACTGATCATAGTAGTCTAACCAGCTACTTTAAGCAAGCTGACTTAAACTCCCGGCAAGCCAGATGGAATTCTTTCTTGAGTGAGTTTGATATTGATCTACAACATGTAAAAGGGAAAGAGAACAAGGTTGCGGATGCATTGAGCAGGAAATTGCATAACATTTATGAATTATATGTTAATCAAATTGAGACCGGATTCCTAGAACAAATCAGAGAAGAAGCAGACAAGGATCCTGAGTATAAATATTTGTGGCAGCAAGCACAAGCATCTGGAGAACAAGGTGAGCAAGGGGAATATGAGATTAACCAGGACGGGTTGTTAATTTTCAAACAAAGGATAGTCATTCCAAACAGGGTAGAATTGAAAAACATGATACTGGATGAATATCATAGGAGCAATTATGCGGGACACCCGGGATATCAAAAAATGCTGACAACTATAAGAAAAGACTACTGCTGGCCAGGCATGAGAAAGGATATAGCAAACTATTTAAACAAGTGTTTAGAGTGCCAACAGGTGAAGGTAGAGCATCGGCATCCGACTGGATTAATGCAGCCTATACCTGTTCCTGAATGGAAATGGGAGGTGATCTCATTGGACTTTATCACCGGATTACCAAAATCAAAGCGAGGTAATGATTCAATAATGGTAGTTGTAGATCGACTGAGTAAGTCAGCACATTTCATACCTGTCCAATCCACCTATAAAACAGTTCAGATAGCAGATTTATTTATGCGTGAGATCTTCAGACTGCATGGCATTCCTAAGACCGCTATCTCGAATAGAGATGTAAAGTTCACATCCGCCTTTTGGAAGACCCTGTTTACAGGATTAGGAACGCAGGTACATTTTAGTACTGCATACCACCCGCAAACAGATGGTCAAACCGAGCAAGTGAACCAAGTGTTAGAAGACATGCTGCGAATGTATGTCATGCAGCAACCAGTGAAATGGGAGGAATATATTCACTTGATAGAGTTCGCCTATAACAATGGCTACCAAGAATCATTAAGGATGACTCCATTTGAAGCGCTTTATGGGCGGCAGTGCAGAACTCCCATTAATTGGAGCAGTCCCGAGAATAGACTCATGCTGGGACCAGACATGCTAGCAGAGATGGAAGCAGAGGTGAGAAAAATTTGACAGAATTTGAAGGCGGCACAGGACAGGCAGAAAGTGTATGCGGATAAAAATAGGTCATACCGTGAATTTGAAGTTGGAGATCATGTATATGTCAGAATTAAACCAAAGAAAAGCACGTTAAGATGGGTGTCTTGTGCAAAATTGGCACCTCGGTTCTGCGGCCCTTTCCAAATACTGGAAAGAGTGGGACCGGTAGCATATCGTTTAGCTCTTCCCAGTCATATACGGGTGCATAATGTTTTTCATGTATCGTTACTAAAACGATATATTCATGATCCAAGACACATAATTCATTAGCAGAACATTCATGTAGTGGATAAGCCTAATTGATAAATACTAATGCGATGATAAAGACTTGTTTATTAACTTAAGTCTACTGTGTGCAGGTAGAACCAGACGGGGAGTTTCTAGTCGAGCCCCACAGTATAATCGACCAGAGGGAAATCATGCTCCGGAAACGAGCCATCGCCCAAGTTAAAGTGCAATGGAAGCACTTTGGACCCGAGGAAGCTACCTGGGAAGACGAGAATTTTGTTCGTGGAGCTTATCCTGAGCTTTTTTCTGAACTAGGATAAGAACACCGGGGACGGTGTTCTCTTCCAGAGGGGGAAAACTGTAACCACCCTCTTAGCCACTAACAAATGGTTAAGTTTTTTTTAATTAATTATGAGTTAATTATGACTGTTGTTATTTGGAATTTCTTAACAAAGTTAATTTTGATAAGAAATAAAAAGTTTACTGAGAAATTAGTTTTCTTGAGTAAAAATTTATGGTAGAAGTAAAACAGGACCTGGAGTTAGTTGGAACAGAAAAAAAAACAGTTCCACAGTTCTTCCCAAAGAAACTCAGGAATAAAGGGGAAATTCCAGGAGAGTTTTGGGGTTCTGTGGCAGAAGAGGAAAAAGAGGACTCTGCGTTTTTCTGGAGAGAAATTACCAGAACAGAGTGTTTGCTGGGTTGGAGACTGGACCGGACTGTCCCGAGTTCTCCCCAAAGTTCTGTTTCACTGGAGTTGGAGGGTTGGACCGGATTGTCCGAATACCTCCTCCAGAATTATCTCAGTGGATAATATTTCCATGCGTGAAGCTCGGGGGAGAACTGTGGTATGTATTTGCCCAGTTCGTGGTTGGGAGGAAACGGGCACCTACAGTTGTCTTGAATACAGATGAGTTTACTACCACAGTAAGTTATTAACTGCAAATATTATTTCTGCATTTCTATTACTAAGTGGAATTATCAAATTACAGTAAGTAAAATAGTCTTTCTGCGAAAAAAGTAGGATTTGTGGTAATATGACAGACATTATTTAATTTCTTTCTTTACAGTACTGCTGTGAAATAAGTAGTATAATTTGCCTTTTGAATAAATAGGAAGAAGAGAAACCGAACACATATTACTGAGAAGGATTAATATTGCAGAAGTAATGTAGAATTAAACACAGTGCACAGTGAAAAATGTAGTATTTAATAAACTCATACTTTTGTTCTAGACCAAGAAAGAAGGTCATACAAATTTAAATCTTGTTTCTGAACTATGCAACTATTAGGGGGGGGCGTTAACCCGTAAGGCAGGAAAGTCTGACTTTCTGGCCCTGGATATGTCGCCTTTAGCTATGATAACGCTCGGACAGAGAAGGTGGTCTGGCCACCCCGCTGCCTGGTGATAAGGAAGAACCAGGAGCGGAAACTAACAAGCATAGTATAGTAGTAGCTGTGAAATAAATGAAATACAAGACATGATAAACAAACGTTGTACCCAAAAGATTCATGGAAAAACAACAAAACGCTACCAAATAGGCTACATTCAACGAGTAAATACAATGCATAGATTTATAAGCAGATACTGCAATAGAAATCTCTATATAATTATATATGACGTGACAGAGAAACTCAGGTAAGTCCATAAACATTTCATTTAACAGTCTTGAAAGGGAATCGCATCAAACTGTTCCAACCACAAGAAGTTTATACAAATATTTCCTACACTCCCATTTACCAACTGTCACGGTACCGAAAATTGTATGAGCAAATAAACCATGGTGTCTATTCCTGAGACAGACATTTCCTCTGTCGAGGATTTAATAGCAAACGAAGGCGGAAGAACTAACAGCGGAAGTGCGGACTCCTTAGTTCCTCGGTGGGAATTGTCCATAGTTTAAATAAATTAAAATAGACTCAAACCCTGAAACACAAGCTATGCTCTAAAACCCTAAGCAGTGAATCCTGAGATTCTCTTGATCGATTAACATAACCACTGTGACTACAGACTCTAGAGCGTCTGGCTAATCAGTAGAAACCCTCCTTTGAATGAAGAAAAGACAAAGCCCTTGAAGATTTTCCTGAGAGACTGAACTGTTGACTCGAGGTGTACCTGTGAATGGGTGCCGAGTTAAAACCCCTTTCTCGCAAGCCAAAAAACAAAGATGGAATTCAAAGCTTCAAGTTTCGGAAGCAAGGAAAGTATACCTGCCATTCAAAACAGAGAAGTTATAAAATAGTAGGAGAACGAGTAAATATATTTCTGTAAGATGACAAAACAAAACAAAAGGGATAATGCGCTAGTGTAAACGCTCTATACAATACCTGAGGAGGATGTTTGTGGGTACCCGAACGAGGAAAAATCCAGAACAGCCTTCATGGGAGCGGGTGAAGCAAACTGGACAGCTACAATCCTCTCGAGGTGCACCATTGATAAAGCAGTGGAACCCCTGAGACGAATTTTGATAAACCTCAACACTGTAAAAATTATTCAATGTTAAAGCACAGAACAAACAGGAAGAAAAGCAGGACATTTACCCATAAGCGGAAGCGAGGGAATACTTTCCATTTACAGAAACGAACCAGGCGACATGCTCGGCCAAGTTCCTGTTGGGCCGGAGAGCTCCAGAACCTCCGTCGAAGGAGGAAAAACAACAAAATGAACCGGGAAGCCAGTATGGCTCGAAGGTCATTACTCCACCCTCGAAGTCTGCGCACCGTTGGATCACGGGTAGATCAAGGGCGTGGAGTTTGCCAGATGGTGGATGCAGAGATCAAGAGCTTCTAACCAGAACATTCGCGGGTAATCAATCATAGCATATTAAACATCACACAAAAGATCCACATTCCAATGAGCGGAATACCCATAACCTCATTTAATAAGTGATGTCATGGCAGCCGAGCACGTAAGTGTCGGGTACACGAAGTAAACCGGAATCAATGACTTAAACCATATCGTGGAGCGGAGTTAAAATTCTTCACATCGAAACCATTAACCAAACCATAAGATGTGTGTTATAATAGAATAGAATTGTCCTAATAAATAAAATGTAAGAAAAATAGAATTAATTTGTAAAAAACCAAAAATAATTAGAAAAAATAATTAATTAAATTTAATGAATAAAGGTTAAGATTTCAAATCTGACTAAGATATCCAAAACAAAATAAAGTAAAAGGAAAGAAAAAGGAGTAAAGCAAAGGCAAAAAAAAAAAGGGGTAAGAACACAAGAAAAAACCAATCATCCTGTTTCAAAATTCATCTTATTGTTCAAATTTAATTATGACTTTAAAAATATATTTATTATTATAATTATTCTATTATTGAAGTTGTTTTTAATGAGATTTTTGGAGTTTTAGATGCAGTGGAAAAATTTAAGGTGAAATTTTGATTTGTCTTATTTAAACTGTTTTTTTATTATATATATGAATTGGCCTTGAAAATCTCTAGATAAATCTGATTGTGCAAAAATTACCCATCAAACTTATGATTTTAATAAATTTCCACTAAATTTTAAACAAATTAAATCTAAAAATTCCTCCATACAAATTTCGAAAAAAATCTCACTAAAACATACTCGATTACTTTCATAATAACTGGCTTTGAAGACTGACGACATAATCTGTTACTGTCCCGTCAGTGTCCCGCCCGGGGTCGGAAAGGGTATCGATTTTTCCAAGTTAAGAAACTCGAGAAGTGTTAGCAGTTGAATTTGAAAATATGGGCGTCTAATACTGGAAATGCCACGTGGAGCTGCAGGTATGTCTTTAATAACAAAGTAGCGGTGTTTTAACCATCCATGTTGATGAATGATATAGAAGTTTTATAAGTGGATAATGTAAAATAAGAATGATATAGAAGTTTAATAAGTCTATAATGTAAAATAAAAGTAATATCATGGTACAATTAGCTATCAAACTTTGTTACTAATTACTTTTCTTTGGAATAACTAAGAGGATTGAAAGACAAACTAAAGTGTAGTAATCGAGAAGTTAACTTTATTAAAGTTTAATAATTTTATAATGTTTCTAACAATAATTTTTCATAATTATGTGGCCAAATCTGTATAAAAGAAAGTCCGTTGAAAAATAAATGAATTTATTATAGAATGATCCGAGAGGTTAACTTTATTAGAGTTTAATAATTTTATAATGTTTTAAACAATTATTTTTCATATTTATGTGGTCAAATCTATATAATAGAAAGTCCGTTGAAAAATAAATGAAGTTAGTACATAATGATGCAAGCACAAATCTGAATGTGAATGTAAGTGTTTATGTTATTAAATTAGAGTTTAATAATTTTATAATATTTTAATCTATTATTTTTCATATTTATGTGGTCAAATCTGTATAATAAACAGTCCATTGAAAAATAAATGAATTTAGTACATAATGATGCAAGCACAAATCTTAATGTGAATTTAAGTGTTTATGTTATTAAATTAGAGTTTAATAATTTTATAATGTTTTAATCCATTATTTTTCATATTTATGTGGTCAAATCTGTATAATAAAAAGTCAGTTGAAAAATAAATGAATTTAGTACGCACAAATCTTAATGTGAATTTAAGTGTTTATATTATTAAATTAGATTATTGGTATGTATTAAGAGAATGGTGCAAAAACAAATTTGTTTGGAAGGATAAGTTTGTTGAGTTTTATAGATTTTTTTAATTTAAAAAAACATAAAAATAAGCAATGTTTTAAGTATGTTTTATTATTATTCAAATTAGTATATGAGATTTTTTTATTCGTGGGACAAGGGATGATTGCTAAGTCTATCAAGGCATACATACTCTATCTCTCTCTGGTTTTGAACCCATGACTTCTTAGGAGAAAACACATGCTCTTAACCATTAGGCCCACTCAAGCTATATTAAGTATTAGTTTAGATCTTTTGGATCTATCAAGTGTCTAGAGAGATCAAATCTCTTGAGATGCAAACCTTTTTTAGAGTGGAAATAGATTTGATCCCTCTTAGCCTTTGGTAGATCCAGAGTTAAGATGGATGTAGGTTGGTTTAATTTCTCCATTTAAATAGTCTATAATCCACATTAATACCATAGGTTAATACAATGAGTTCTCATACCACTAGTTGCTTCTTCTTCTTCTTTTTTTTGGAAATTTCGTAGTACCTTTCTATTTTCATATTTTTAAAGGGCAAGTTGCTATACAGATTGTATCATTTACGGTCTTCTAGGATTTGAGTATCATACGCAAACAAACAAAAACCATATTTTTTGATTGACTAATCACATAGGATTAATTTAAAGGGAAAATTAATTTTATTTTCGCTTTGTTTTATGTATGTGATCAGAATTTTTCTTTGATCATAATCTCTATCCTCACAAATATTTCCAAAACCAGATCTAGTCGACACCAGAACGGATCCAACGAGACCTCGTCGATCTAAATGTCTTTTCGACCTCCCCCCATTACCAGGAGGGGTTCCAGGTCTTTCGTCATTTAGGCATCAAAGACGGAACACTACCACCATTATTGGTCTGTCCTTTATTAGGGCATCCTTATTTGGGAACACTGGTCGGTCTCCCAACACCACACCACACGCCACTCCTCCCACAACCCCTAGAGAGTAGAGAAGTGCTATCCATTCGGGAATCTAGTCGAATACACAACAGGGTACGTCACAAACTAACCCTCTTCGTAACTAGAACTTGGTGTTTTCACAAGTTGCAATGGCATCAACCTCCCATTCACCTTTCTTAGCTTCGTTGAATCTACCAGATTTAACCAATATGACGAATGAGTCCATCACACACAACCCTACATGGCCTCCCATGCCCACAAATCTCCCTTCGGACATTCCAAAGTTCAAAGGAAAGCAAGCGGAAGACCCATGAAATAACGTAATGACTTTCCACCTATAGTGCTCATCGAACAGTATCATTGACGACATTATTCGATTGACACTATTTCAACGCACCCTGACAAGAGTAGCCGCGAAGTGGTATGTGGAGCAACCCTCTGCTACACATGGAACCTTTAGCGCCCTCGCCACTGCATTCCTAACATATTTTCAATTGCCCATTCACCATGATTCTATAATGGAATTACTGATGCATTTTAGGCAAACCCCCGTCGTCCATATCTCAGACCATCTCCGCGAATGGTGACATCGTCATAGTTTATGTAAAGCCAAACTAGATGATTGGGTACTATTAGACCTGTTCCTGAAAACTCTCACTGCAAATATTTCAAAGGATGTGGCGCAACAAAGGCCCATATCCGAAGAGGACGCCATTAGCAAGGCCCAACAACTCGAGCTGATTTATACATAGTAGGGATATATTTACAATATACTGTCGAACGCCCCGCGCCTGCAAACTTATAAAGAATTTCCAGGCGCGTCGAACTCGGCAAACGGTCTAAATGGGTCATTGAACCAAAGTTACAAGGCAGTAGCAGTAAAAACCTCGGTTATATGTATGATTCTACTCAGAACATACCACAACCCGTTTTTCAAAGTCATCATATGCCTCAGCAAAATTTGACCAATAGGGCGTCATCATATCACCATGGAGGACCCTATCCTCCGGCTCACGTGACCCAGTACGCAGAAAGGCACACTAATGGAAGAGCTCCCCCCTAACAACTAGGTGCAAACTAGGGACCGCTTTATGCTCAATCCCCAGCACAAGACTCGCCTATGTAGAACAATGCACAGGTGAACTTTGTACAGCCTTCCCAAAACCAACCACGACAATTATATAACCAGGAGAACTACCCTCCTAACGTGGTTAAGAAAAAATGAAAAAACAAGCCCAAAGGGAATCTTGGACAGGGGGGCAACAACCAACAACACCCTCCACGATCTCAGGTTGGAGGCAACCCCAACCAAGATCGAAACCAGGAGCCAAGTAATGCCCAATGGCATAACAAGAGGACACATCTTCGAACAAACCACTCTTGTTTGATCTGTGGTGAGTACGGCCATTACACTCACCACTGTCCCGATCTTCACCTTTCCCCCATCAAGGGACAGTTAGTACTTAGCAACAAAATCTCGATGACTCCGAAAAAAATAGCCACGAAATCTACATGACTAGTGAAGAGATGTTTTTTCAAACACGGAATCGCAATTACGACACCCCACCAGATACCAACGCGTCAGGGGCTAGTAACAGTGCACCAATTGCACCTTTGACCATTTCAAATATGCCTATTTTACCATTGCCTAAGATGGCTAAGGGACCAAATAGGCGAGCAGAAAATTACTCCAAAGTGGCCCATAATTATAGCATCGTAGATGATTTAGCCCAATCTCCCGTTGCTATGTCAGCTTTTGAAGTATTGCAGTCATGCCCAAAACAACAGAAAGTCTTGCTTTCTGCATTAGGAGCTATCGATCCTGCCGATACGCGCCTAATGGCTTTTGATTTAGACAAAGCCACCCCTAGGCTTCCTTCAATGGTCACCTTTTAGATACCAGTGTCAATCCAAAATATCACCATTCACTGATGTGTCATTGACGAGGGTGCATCCACATGCATCATGTCAAAATATTTTTGGAAGAAGTTAGGGTCTGTCGAACTAAAACCATGAGTCATCATGCTTAGAGCATACGATGGTCGTCCTTCAAACCCCGTCGGACTCTACCAAAACCTCCCAGTCTACTTAGCCGAAAAGACAGTCCTTATAGACATTGAAGTTTTGGACACTCACTTGGACTATAATATACTCCTTGGTCGGAGTTATATGTATGCCATGTCAGCCATAGCCTCCTCCGTCTTCTACATTATGATGTTCCCCCACGAATACCACATCATTACTGTTGACCAATTAACGCATAGCGAGAAACGACCCCTAACAAACACCGATGTAATTCTACCCTACGTACATACATCCTCGGACATGCTGTCACGGTACAAATAATATGGCCTTGGCTAGTTCAAACTGTCATCCGTCCTAGGATCATTCCTAGGAGATACCCCCATTTTACCCGAGTCATCACCTGATGTCATAGGAGCTTCGGTGTGCATCATGTCCACATAAAACACCGAAGCTAGTCAGGACACAGACACAAGCAGTAATGACACCGAGTCCTCGGCCACGATAGGCTCTCTAGCCTACGGCGCTTCCTAAACCCCTTTCCTCTACCCCCTAGCCGGTTTCATCTCCCAATAGGTTTTGGCAACAGTGGTGTTACCAAACATATAGTTTGCAATACCAGTTTGGTATCTCATTCCCTCCGTAAGGGGCGCCCCGCTGCAATGACGTGCCCAGAACCTCTCCAAATCCACCCTCCCAGAAGGAAGTGGATACTGCAACGCCTCACCATGAGGAAGTAGCCCAGTCAGAAAGTATACATCCACCTTAGGATGGATAGTAAGATTAGTCCCATGCAACACACATGTCGCGCCTCTTGTGCCAATGCTGGACCAAGTAACGCAATAATCGGTCATGTGACCGAAGAAGCCCGTTCTCCACAAACTTCAGGAGTCCCATTGTGCCAACTGTCGGCGCATCGGACCATCGTCGGCTAATGCAGTACGGAGCTCAGCCCAATCCCACTCCCTCCACAACAACCTGTCTTACAAACAAGAACCCATCAGCAACAGAAAAAACACAAAAGATAGGCGAAAAATTCAAAAAAATTTGCCTTGGCCTTTTGCGCGCCTATCCCTCAGACATGCGCGCTCAAGGCGTGCCTGTATCTCTCACAAGTGTGTAGAAGGCTCGCCAAAAAATGGGAACAGAGAGCTTAAAGCGCGCGAAACCCTAGAAAATGTGCACATAGGGCGCGCTCTTACCCTGATCGCCCGCACAATCTAGGGAAAAAACTTACTTAGATCCATACAAACCAATTTTGTACGGATCCTGACACACCCAGATTGAAAAAATTAAAGTGCAGGACATCATGGAGATTACCTGGGCATGATATCGCTAATCCCTGGTGCTCAAGCTGACCGCAACAGCAAGAACTGCTCCGTAAAATCCTTTGACCTCTTAAAAACTCAACAAGTACAAATGAATTGAATTAGGGCCATATTCACCTATATATCGCCCTTTTCAAAAACTTTGGAGGACCATAACGAGAGATAGGAAGGTCTGTTCTCTGAACCAAAAGAAGCTATGTGATCAACGCTCCATAATGAATAGAGTCAATACCACACATTCTCACTCCCGAAAAAAATAAAATTTCAGTGCCGGCAGGTATGCCCTCTCTCATCTTCTTTTTTAAAGCTCATGACTTTCAATAATATTTGATAAGGAATATGCTTTCACTTGAGGTAGTTGTTTTTGCTAAAAAACTCACAAGCCATCCACAACTCCATCCACTGAAAGTTTCAGAGCAGGTATCATTCTACCCCCAGCATGATAGAGTCCCAGAAAACTCTGTATATCCTAAAATCATTTCTCCATCAGAAATCGACCATAGGTTCCACATATCCGACCATGTTTGTCATCACCTCACCCTGCACATGATAAACATCCTCGTTGGTCGGTAGAGCCTCCCCTCCATGCCACTTGTCACCCACAATAGACCATATATCATAGCAAAAGTGACGCCATGGCCATACCACTTTAGTCCAGGAAGCACCTCATGTCCATCTGTCCACCATGCATAAGGTCAAGTTTTACCATATGAGATAAAACCCCTTTCCTGGACGGTCGGGTTGTACAAGTAGATCAAAAGTGCACTCCCGCGCCTTACATTTGGCCCACCATACCTCCATCAGCATAATCCCATCTGTGATACTTTTTCATCCGCTTCATCAACCTCGCACACGAGACCAATCATTGGGGCCCCCACCCTCAGCAAAACACCTTCCTCATGTCATCAGTGAGCGAACATTTTCATGTTTTGGGGCACTGTCTTTGTGTTTTGTACAAACCAAACCCCATTATTTTATTCTTTTGGTAAGTGTACAAAGACTGCAAACGGCGCACTACATCCTCCACCCACTCATTCATTTTTTCTCACATGGTAGTAGTCCCTGAACACCCCTGGTCGAAGTATCACACCCTCATGCAAAAGCCACCAGGACATTCATAACCAGTTTATACCCACCCTGGAAGTACTACCAACTCCAGGGATTTCCCCATCATAAATAGTTATGACTGCCGCGAAGCTGCTTATTATACTCTGACCTTGGGCCACTGAATCCCCATCATCAGTTTTCAGTCACCCCTCCCCACCATGCTTATGTTAAACCCATCACGTCCAGGATCCTGATCCTTCATATCAGTGACCCATCGTTCGGTTGAGGCTTCCTTTTTGTCGACTTCGACACCTATTTTCGAAAAAGGAAGCAGTACCTTGGATCACCCCTCTCCCTAAAAGGGGCATCCTCGGGGGGCAATGTGGGAGACATCATTTCCCACAAATGTCATCGATCCTCCTAACATTCGACTACAACACAAGCTTTCATGTCAAGATGGTATCATACCTTACAACCATTTCACTTTGATCAAATTCGTTGAAGACTCGTGCCTTCATAAGCGTCTCTTTCAAAAATTCTTACATGGGAAGGTCCCAACCAACACCTATGCGTGTACGTTCTAGTTGCGCCGAGAGGCGCCTCTACAACCCAATATGACTCGGATGTCAGGTATGTCACGTTCTCATACAAAATGTCGGCTTAAGTTCTAAATTAAAAAAAATAAAAAATAAAAATTGCATTGTACTAGAACATATATCAATTTCTAATACAATTATGTATTATTTATATAATTTGAATGGATATTAAATTATATACGTGAATTTGAATGGATCATAAATTTACCTTTAACAAAAAAAAATTACCACATTGAATTTCCAAATTAAGTAAAATTTTAAACATATTTACTCTTTACTAAAGTCAATACCATTTCCTAAATCAAAGGAAAAGAGTTAATTCAACACAAACAATCAAAATCCAAAATCTTTTAATATTTCTTTTAATTAAATATTTGTAAAATGAATTTATACTTACTCCAAAGCTATGGTAAATAAATAAAAATATATATAAACTAAATGTATGGTAAATAAATAAAAATTCTTTTTATATTTATTCCATAAACCTTTTTATATTTAAAAAACTTTAAAAAGAGGTTTTATTTAGATGAAGCCTATGGGACGAATACCATGGGACAAATTAATATTGATACCATGGGCCAAATACCATGGGTAAATAAATAAATATAAAAGAGGTATAAAAAAGTATGATAAATAAATAAATATAAAATATATATAAAGAGGTATGGTAAATAAATAAATATAAAAGAGGCATAAAGAGGTAAGGTAAATAAATAACAATATATCAAACAGGATTATAAATAAAAATGTAATTATATAACAAGCCTATGGGCCAAATACCATAGTAAAGAAAATGGGTATGGTAAATAAATAAAAATATAAATAAACTAGAGGTATGTTAAGTAAATAAAACCTCTTTTCATATTTACTCCATAATCTGCTTTATATTTACAAATATTTATGTTCATTATTTTACATAACTAAGAAGAAAGAGAGAGAGAGAGTTATAAGGGAGAGATGGAGAGAGAGTGTGTATGTTTAGGGGTGAGATAAAGAGACAAAGTAAGATGTATGGAAAGAAGGGGGAGAGAAGAAGTGAGAAGGAGAGAGGGAGGGATATAGTAATGTAGTTCGAGAGAGAGAGGGGTGGAAATAGAGAGAGAAAGAAAGGGATGGGGGAAGAGAGAGGATTAGAGAGAGAGAGATATATATATGGGGGAAGAGAGAGGATTGGAGGGAAAAGAGAGTGAGAGAGGTGGGAGAGAAAGGGAGAGAGAGGAAGGACGAGAGAGAGGAGGAGAGTGATGGGGGAAGAGAGAGTATTGGAGAGAGAGAGAGAGAGAGAGAGAGATCAGGGAAGAGAAAGGGATTTAGGGGAGAGAGAGAGAGGAAGGACGAGAGAGAGGACTTGAGAGAGAGGAGGAGAGAGGGATCGATAAGAGAGATGGAGTTGGAGGGGGAGAGATGTAGGAAATAAGAAATATAGAAAGTGAGAAGGGGAGAGAGAGAAGGAGTGACAAGGGAGAGACAGAGAGAGAGCGTGTATGTTTGGGGCTGAGATAAAGAGACAAATAAGGAGAGATGGAGATAAGGGGGAGAAGGAGATATAAGGAGAGAGGGAGGGATATAGTAACATAGTTGGTGGGTGAAGAGAGAGAGAGAGGGGGAGAGAGATGGGAGAGAAAGGGAAAGAGAGGAAGGAAGAGAGAGGATGTGAGAGAGTGGAGAGAGGGAGGGAAAGAGAGATGGACTTGGAGGGGGAGGAGGAGAGAGGTAAGAAGAAAGAAATAGAGAGAGAAAGGTGGAGAGAGAGAGAGAGAGAGAGAGAGAGAGAGAGAGAGAGTGATAAGGAAGATGGAGAGAGAGGGAGAGAGGGGTAAGATAGAGATATAGATGGAAGGTGAAAAGAGGGAAGAAGAGAGAGATGGGGAGAGGAGGGGTTTGACAAAGAGAGTGATATATGTGTGTGTTTAGGAGGGTGAGATAGAGAGACAGAAAATAAGAGATGGAGGGGGATATAGATATGGATGTAGGGTGGAGAGAGGGAAGAATATTTCTCACACTAGATGGATTGATATAAGTGGAGATGGTGATTTATAATCCTATTTGATTATTTGCACTATATGCATCGATTTTAGTGTATATATTTATTTCTAATGATATTTGATTACTTGCATTGATTTCAGTGTATGTGGTGATTTCTAATACAATTTGATTACTTGCACTGAATTTTTTTATTTCAATTTAGATGTTGATTTATAATTATATTTGATTACTTGCACTAGATGAATTGGTTTCAATGTAGATGATTTCTAATCCTATTTGATTGTTTGTACTAAATTCATTGATTTCAGTGTAGATGGCGATTTATAATCCTATTTGATTTATTTGAGTAAATGCATTGATTTCAAAAGGTAGATGGCGATTTCTAATCCTATTTGATTTATTTGAGTAAATGCATTGATTTCATAGAGATGTTGATTTCTAGAGAGAGAGAGAGAGAGAGAGAGAGTGAGTGATAAGGAAGATGGAGAGAGGAGGGAGAGAGGGACAAAAGGGAGGGAAAGAGAGATTGATTTTTGTGTTATAGTAATTTAACCTATTAATATTGGAGAGCAAAAGAGACAAGGTATCATGTTTACTACAACAAATCGAGCTAAAGATTTAAATGGTTTACGATTTAAATTTTCTTTTTCATATAATCGATATGAAAAGATAACAAAACTAACAAGGGAGGAAATAAGAATAGTAGAAGAAAATAGTTTGAGATTGATTGTAACATGAGTACATTCTTATTGTTCACATTTTCTATCTTTCAACACTATTATTGTCACTTTGCATTTAAAAAAAATATTTCATCATTTTTCATCATTATAGTTATTAACAATAATTATCATCTCAACGAACCGAGGTAACTAAGAAAATTTAAAATTAAAATGACCAAGTTAATCTCAGAAATATTTAGCATATTTAAAATGATTATATTAATATTTGATATATTTACATATTACTGATAAAATTAATCATACCTTTGATAGATTTTTCTTGGCATCACACGACTGAAACCAACCTAGATCCATCTTACATCTCAAAAATATACAAAAATTTTAATAATCTGAAAAATGTGACGTTGATGCCTCCGACTGGAACCAGCCTAGATCCATCTAACTCTGGATCTATCATGCGCCGAGAGGGATCAAATCTCTCAAGGTGCAAACCTTTCCTGAAGTTTTGCACTCAAAAAATAGGTTTGCACCTCGAGAGATTTGATCCCTCTCGGTGCATGATAGATCCAGAGTTAGATGGATCTAGGCTGGTTATATGCCATACCAAGTTTACGCATATGGGTACTACTTTCCACCTATTGTCAAAGAAAAAATGCCCTTGAGGACATCAGCAGTCGTCGTCATCAAGCAACAGATCACTACCATATTAGTGACACAAGACAGAACATGTATTTGTCAAATAGATTTGTTTAACTAGCCACAACATTACGAGCATGGGACATGCTTGCCTCGTTGAGAATTTGTATATATTGTATTATATTTGCTTATAGGGGTCCCATAGGACATGGTCGTTCTTCGAACTGGTGCAGGGTGTCTCCAATTCCGAGCTCCATGTAGGTCTCTCTCTCTATGCACAGTTTACAGAAAAGAAACTATAATGTATTTCGGCTATATAGCTCTTCCTAGACGTCACACATTAGGGGGCAACCGTTAACACTGGAAAATTGTACAAGCAAAGACGACATTATTTAATGTCAAGCAAAAGGATTTATAGGGCTGAAAGACATTAGAGAATCTAGTAAGTATTTAAAAATCTCTAAGGTCTGAGGAAAAATCAAATTTGAGAAAGTCTTAAATGCTTTTGCGCCCAAAAACCTTCGATAAGAGCACCTTTGCACGCCTTTTGACCCGAAAAGTGCGCAATCCTAGGAGTGGCGTAAGTCACTTTCCGGGACCACACTCCAAGACAGTGATTTAACACTTGAAGCCGCCTAAGAACAACCACCAAAGCCTCCTTAGGACATCAAGGGTGCACACAATGGAATCACCCCCCTCTCTTGGGTCACCATCCACAATGTACCAAGAGAGGGAAGGAGGATTTGAATTCTCCTATAAAAGGCCACCAAAAGATGAACAACTTCAGAGCACATTGTTATGATGGCCAGAATTGCCCCAAGCAATACCAACAGTGTGTGATCCAGAGCTGAGATAGAGGGGACTCAATTGTTGGTTATTAAACAACTTAAATCCACCATAGTAGAGAGAGGGAGACTTTGCGCCAAGGCAAGCTTGGAAGTAAAGACATCCTTGCATCGGGACTTATAACCCCAAGTTCTAAGGGTCCCTTGGCAAGTGGGTTAAAGTTTCATCCTCATTTCTTACCAACACTCAATAAGAGGGGACGTAAGCACCGTCGTTTGGATTATTGCAGATGTTCCACTCTATTTAGAGATTTTGTTTTATTTGTTTTAGTTTTAGTTTAATTTTTATGTTTGAATATGCATGCTATTTCTCTATCTAGTATGTTTATGTCTTAGCATGTTCCACTAACTTGCTTGACTCCATATCTTTTCTGCCTGTGACCGATAACTTAAGAGGGTAAACCACACCCCTTAAGTTGGTGTGATTTCGTACATGCATGCACCAAACACACTACCACAATAGCCAAGCTAGACACCAAATTGGTGTATGAGACCCCTTTGTTTGTGGGACAAGGGACCCACCTCGACGCAACGATTTGACTACTAAGTCTATGAAGGCATACATACTCTACCCCCCTCTGGTTTTGAACTTGTGACCTCTTAGGAGAAAACACATACTCTTAACCATTAGGCCCACTCAAGTTGTATAGCCAACAATCTATTACTACAACTCCTCAAACTAATGGAATGTAGAAAAAAATAGATGGAAACTTGGTGAAGGCCACTCGATTTTTTTTTTTTTTTTTAAATAATCATACATCATCGCTTTTAATTAATCTAATGGTGTTGCAATGGTGATCAATGCATCATTATTCTATTGGAAATTACTTTCAATAAATGATCAACATGTATAATCTCATTTATGATCATATGTACATTGAAATGCCTCACACTAAACTCTCACCCATATTTTATCATTATAACAACTAACTTGTGACTATTTGTTTGTGTTTAATCTTTAAGTGATGTTATATTAGAATATGAAAATTATTTGTATATATATAAAACTCAGTTATAACACTACTTAAAACTAAACTATCTAAGAGAGAATTTAGATACATTATTCTTGAACCAACCCTTTATTAATTATCCATAAACCATCAAACGCACTTCTCTTATTTTCAAACAAATTTAGTACAAATTCATTTGGGCGTTCCCTTTGCCACTTTGGGGTATGCTTTGGGGTATGCTAGTTGTATGTTGAGAATATTATTTGAGAATGAAAATAAACGTATGAACTAAATATTTTGCCAACCATCCAAAATATGCCTAGGTGTTTATCACGTCACAGTGTAAATACACCATCTAGTCGAAGTAGAAATAAAGTTTTATGTAAGAAAGACTTTATATAGAACTTACACCATTTAGTTGAAGTACAAATAAAGTTTTATGTTAGGAAAGACTTTCTGTAGACCATTTAGTTGAAGTACAAATAAAGTTGTGTTAGGAAAGACTTTCTATAGAACTTATGATGGTCACTCCAGTTCTCGGAGTTAAAAATTGGTAAGTAACTCTGGTTTGTGTTCAAATCTATAGACTCCAAAATACAGTTGCACAGTTGACAGTAAAGCTATTTATAATATGATTACTGGTACTAAACCTCCCAAGGAAAAATGATTTTTCTTACAAAATTGATGAAACCGACCAGGGGCCACAGATTCCTTGAAAGCGGTTTCGATAAATCTCTCCTATTTGATTCTGTAGGAATTAATCCTAAAACAATGGCTTAGATGAACAATACGATGACCAAAGGAATAATAAAATAAATAGCAGTAACTATTTCAATGGTTCTCAACAAATCCTATTGGGCTTCTGCTCAACAAAAACAAATTTATTCCTTTCTTTTGTGGCACTGCAACAGCTAACAATGTCGTCCAGCACAGTCTCCATATATTTGTCTTCTTTGAGTTGAGGATGGATTTCTGCCAGAGATGCCGTCACTTCCCTCACTATCTTTGCAGGAAGCGCGTCAAGATCCCGCAACACTTTCTCTATGTCACGAACCAGTCGTTCTGCCAGACTCCGGTTGAAATCTTCACGAACCACCACGCGCAGCAGGGTCACGTGCTGTGCGTCGGGAGCCATGGTGTAGGCGGGCACGATCCACCCGAACCTTCTGAGGTGGTCAGAGATCTCATACACATCGTGCCTGCTGCTATCCTTGAGCGAGAACGCCACTAGAGGGACACCCACCTCTTTCGACAGTATGTTGAACCGCCCGGTCCTCACCAGACCATCGGCCAGAGCCTTCGCGTTTGCTGCGCAGTTACGCATGATATTCCGATACCCCTGCTCAAACAAACAGTTCAAGACGCATCACATACAGCATCTTCACAGAAATTACAATTCAATGAAAATAAATATATTGAAGTTTGATATGCAACAACAGACCTCGAACCCCAGACGTATGAGCTGGTAATATTGACCAATTATTTGGCTGGCCCCTACAGGAGGACAAGGTCAAGCCTTTAATTCAAAGATTCTTTCCCCACAGAAAACCTCCAGTATCCCCATTGGCCTAATAAATTGAAATGAAATACAATGCTCATCAATAAAGAAAATACAACTTTACCTTTGGAGAAGTTGAGGGTGAAGGTGGGCTGATCGGCGGCCAAATATTTGATGTGAAAGATGAGCTCTTCAGGGAGGTCTTGCTTTGTTCTCCAGATAGCCCATCCGACTCCGGCATAGACGAGTCCATACTTGTGCCCGCTCACGTTGATGCTCTTCACCAATGGAAGCCGAAAATCCCATTCCAAATCAGGGTACAGGAACGGTGCAATGAATCCGCCGCTCGCCGCGTCCACATGTATGCCTGTGTCCCACCTGTACTCGCACACACAATCAACGGAAACGACCACACTTAATTTCAACCCACAAAAATACCCACTTTATTTCAATCCATAAAGTGCGTGTCCGGCTGGATAGGATGCAATGTATGGCCTACAAGGAAAAACGGGAAGACAGACTCTGAAATATAGGTTGGAATCTACGATCTAAATTAATCAATTAAACTGGAGTCAGATTAAAAATAATACCAAGAGACAATGATCTTGTAATAATTTGGTGCCCTACAGATATGTATTAGGTTTAAAATAATAAATGAATGAAATATATTGGTTAAATTGATTATGCTTTAAAGTCTCAGATGGATGGGATACTGAAATTTTTCACAAGATTTTTTTTGAACTCACCCTGTTTCCTTGTTTTTCTGAATAAGGAGATCATTCAAGAGCTTAACATCCTCGAACTCTCCATTATATGTGGAACCCAAGATGGCTGCCACACAAATAGTGTTCTCATCCACCATCTCAACAGCCTTCACAGGGTCCATCACATAGTAACCCTCCCGCAGCTTAACTTCCTTTAGCTCTACTTCAAAATAACGAGCAAATTTCTCCCAACACACCTGCAATTGTAGTGCGCAGTACAGATGTTAAAAAGTGCTAAACTTATTAAAAACTTTCGCCTACATTTTACCGTGCTTGAGTGTACTGAATATAAATATTTGGCCAAGCTAAACCCATCTCAGTCCTGGCTTGATATGCACAGGCTGGCTGTAAGCCCTACACATGTAACATCAATTTCAGCAACCTCCAGATGCCTATCAGGCAGATATTTTAATGGGTTTGGGTTTTAATCTAATTGATAAATAGTATCTATATGCATATCGGACACAAAGATCGATTTGGGCTTAATCTAATTGATACATTATATAAGCCCAAATGGATTTGGGCTTAAATCTAATTGATACAACTCGTCTTATAGAGATAGAGAATCTCAATGTTACCTGCACATTCGCACCAGTCACAATGTTTGGCTTGTCATACGGCTTTCCCTGTGCCTTGCGCTTGTTCTGCCATTTGCGCTTGAAAGCAAGGCCTGCCAACATGATCGCTTCTGAAGATCCAACCGTAGCCACTCCCACAGCTTCTTCTCCATCGCCAAGTGGGGCATTAAAAAGATTGGCTATAATGTTCACACATCGATTCTTTTCCAAATCCAAAACAACACATGAAAGAACTCAACACTTACAAAATAGAGAAAAAGGGGCAAAAGAATAAACTAATGCCCAAATAACCAAAATAGATCTGAGAGGGGGTTTCAGATTAGAAGCCGAAGATCGTCACAGGGGGTGGCATTACCTGCAATTCTGTGGTAATCGGATACTCGTCCATGTCGACATAGTTCTTGTTGATTGCCTGCATCATGAGCTTATCGCATTCGGGTTCCATCCACGTGGAGACAAAAGAAGCAAGATTAAGTCTGGGGTTCCCATCTAGCATGAGCTCGTCGCTGATAATCTGATAGGCAGCATCTTTGGGAATCGACCTATCCGGCATTCGAAACCTGCAAACACAAACATTCAGAATAACAAAATCCAATGGAATCTGTAATCTCTGTCCACAAATTTCCCTAAAATGGCAGATATACATACCGAGGCAAGCATTCCTGTACATATCTAGAGCCAAAAGTTGACTGTATATGGCCATGATCCGAATCAGGAGCAGCACGACTTAGCACCATTTTGTCTGAAACACAGAAGTACAGAGGTTGATCTTCAAATAGATCTTAATCCACGATAGTGTTTCACAATTTATGGGCAGTTGCAGAACAGCGAAGAAGACTAGCGATGGAAAGTGAGTGTGGAATCAGGGCACTTTATACTAATCCCGGACTGATCGAAATACAGCATTACCATGTAAGCAAATATACCGGTAATCGAAATACAGTGTTCTCTTCGGAAGCAAATATCCGGGTAATCGAATTACAGGGTAAAACATTATCGACATCAAATCCGGAATTGTTTTCGGGTCAAATCGGTGAAAAGGGAAATAATGCTTCCGCGGCCCGCCGCGTTAACGCGGAGGCGTGAAGGTAGGGGGATGTCTATGTCGGAATTGACCGTTTAAAATGGGCGACGTGAAGGCGTCACGCGTGCCATCTAGTATCCGGCCACCAATGAGTACGACCTTTACCATTCCATAACCGTTGTCCAGTTAAGAAGTCGTCGAGGGTGTAATGAGAATCCAGTTCCATCGAGGTAATAGTTTGGAGTCTTGTTAGTGGTGGAGAATCATAATAATATTTCATTTTCACAGTCATGTTTATGGGATCGGGATTTGATAAAAATTTAGACTCCTAGTCTAATTTATATAGATCAAATAGATTAGGTAAAACAATTTCAACAAAGAAAGGTTTTTTTTTTGGTTATAGTAGATTAATATATATATATATGTTTTATAGGTGGTAAAATAATTTCAAGAGTGATTTTTTGTTGTTTAAAATGTAATTTTAAATGCATAAATAGATTTAACATCCATAAAAAAAATTTGGGCACTCGACTTCTCCATATTAAATAACCTAAACTCAAATTTAATGAGAAAAAAATGTCATAGAAAATAATCTAAACTCAAACTTAATTTTAAATTTTGGTTAAAATTAATGAGAAAAAAATATCATATATATATATATATATATATATATATATATATATATATATATCTTTCAATTTGAAAAAAAACACTAAAATCTTTTTAAAAGTTATTTTATAAATAAAATTTAATATTTTAAATGTTTTTGAGATCTATAACGTCATAATTCTAATTGTCAATGTCTTTTGTGTTTAGAACCAACCAAAATGGTTGATCTTCAATAAAAACAACAAATAAACAAAATATGATCCAACCAGAGGAATAAATAAAGAGGAATCTTAAGGAATAGTAACATTACTAAGTGGAAAGAAAGGAAATAAGACAGAAAAATAATAAAAAACTAGAACAATAGAATAAAGTATTTTGAAACCCTGCTCACAACGAAAGAAGTTTTCTCATTAGAAGACATTCATTTTGGGGTTTAAACGATTGGCAAATGGGAAAGATAAAGACATTAAAGGTTACCAGGCGGAAATCTTAAAAATTGCAGGTCATGTCCTCATCCCCCACATCCACAAGCTTTTCAACCAAGCGGTCAAGCAAGGGTTCCCTAAACCTTGGACTCAGAGCCTCATTATCCCTATTTTTAAAAGTGGGGATACAAATAACCCCTCTAGTTATCGGACAATTATGATCAGCCCTCTCTTAGCCAAGTTATATGGTATTATTTTGGAAAAGAAGTTGAGCATTTGGCTTGAAAGTGAAGGTAAGCGGGCTAAAGGCCAAGCGAGTTTTAGAAGGCAGCACTCAACAACGGACCACCTCGTTACGCTTAGGATCATTGTGGAGGAATGCCGCAATGATAAATCCAATCTCTTCTGTTGCTTTGTGGACTTTAGAAAGGCTTTCGATACGGTTCCTAGAAACAACCTATGGAATAGATTAGAAGAGCTAAATGTTCCTTTCGAACTACAAGACAATGCTATAAGGCCATATGAGAATGTAATTTCCAAGTTAAAGAGCAATGAGTGGGAAAGGTGGTTCAAAGAGGTCACAAAATGATTTCACAAATGTTGCCCCTCCAGACCTCATTTGGAATTTGAAATTCCATAAGCTAGAAGGCTGCCTGCAGGAAGCAGAATTCAAGTCACGACCTTAATGTGGGATAACATACAATCTTTCATGCTTCTGTCATATTGTCTTCTCAAGGTGCCATATGATCTTGATACAAACATGGTTTCAAGATTGCCTACTACAAGAACTCACAATAACTAAAAATAAAGTTATGATTATCAAATCCAAGAAGGACACTTACGCTAATTTTATGTATGACAATAGTAACTTGGAGGAAGTGTCTTCTTGCAAGTACCTAGGAATTGATATTCATCACAAGCTCAACTGGAACTATAGCATTTAGAAAGGGATTAATGGGGGGTGGAAAGTTTATTTTGGTCTTGAAAATAATTGTAAAACGACAAGGATAGAAAGAAGTTCCTCTTTGAAACTTTAGTCACTTCTATTATCTTATATGGATGTGAGGTTTGGGGTTGCAGCATCTCTAGAGAATCATGGAGAAATATTGAGCAAATCCAGAAGCGTTTTATAACTTATAACCTTAAAATTAAAAGCAATACACCTTATCCCATTCTCCTTATAGAAGTGGGTCTTTCTCTACCAGAGTTTTGGCTAATATCAGCTTGCCATGTAAGTACAAGATCAATAGCATAGGAGACAATAGACTTCCTAAGCTAGCTTTAAATTCTAGCCAAAACCACTCAAGGCTGCTCCAGGTTGCATAAAGACACCTAAATAAACCATCGAGATCGATGAGAATGTTGTGATTGCAAAACATTAATAACATTAAAAACGTTATCAAGTCTGAGAAAAATGGTGGTGTGGAGAAAGATCTAGTAAACAAAAGAAAATTAAGATGTTAGACTTTGGCTTCAGATCCCATAACTTTGTATAAAATCTTTCGGCAAAAATCACATTCCAACAGATTTTGTCAATGCGTTTCGAACCAGCTATTGTGGTTCATCATCAGGACAAGAGAAGACATCTGATCTAGGACATAGTTTAAATAGATAGGAAACTCTGACTAGCCGTTATTCCAAAACAGATAATTAGACTAAATCAGGAATTTCAAAGATAAAATAATATTAGAGTTATTATTATCACAAAACGGATAATTTGACTAAATAATGAAAATAATAGTTAAATTATTATTATTGTATTTAATTAATAATTAAAAGATTCAAATATAATAAATATTTATGTAAAATTAATTAAATAATAATAATAATAATAATAATAATAATAATAAATAAATAAATAAATAAAAATAAAATAAAATAAAATAAAATAAAATAAAATTTGATCCCCTTAAAAAAGTTTCTAAAGCAGTGGCTATGGCTATCAAATCTAGTAGCACGGTTGGTTCTTTTAGTAGAAAGCTTATTGAAAGCAACCCCATTACTCCGAGAATTTATGGTCTCCCTAAAATTCATAAGGATGGAGCTCCCCTTCGCCCTATTGTCAACACCATAGGTGGTCCTACTTATCTGCTTGCTAAATTTTTGGCCAGTAAGCTTAAGCCTCTCGTAGGTTGTACCGACTCCTTTGTTAAAGACTCCTCATCCTTTATTAATGAGTTGAAAGCCATCAAGTTGGAACCTGATGACAGGTTTGTTAGTTTTGATGTAGTCTCCTTATACACTTGTATCCCGATTAAGGAAGCTATTGATGTCGTTTCTCGGGTCACAGACCCTGATACTGCTCATCTAGTGGAGATATGTCTTACCTCAACCTTCTTTAGTTTCGAGGGTGAATTCTACGAACAAACTTGTGGTGTGGCCATGGGTTCCCTCCTTTCCCCGGTTGTTGCTAATCTTTTTATGGAAAGCTTTGAATCAAGGGCCCTCTCCACGTCCCTGTTTCAACCTAAGCTTTGGAAAAGGTTTGTTGATGACACCTGTGTGGTATGGCCTCATGGAAAAGAGAATTTGGACCTTTTCTTCCGTCATCTTAATGGTCAATCTGACTTTATTAAGTTTACCATGGAATTCGAAGTGGATGGTAGCCTACCCTTTCTTGATGTTCTTATTTCTAGAAAGGATGATGGTTCCTTCACTCATCAAGTTTTCAGAAAGAAGATGCATACTGAGCAGTATTTACATGCAAGTTCTCGCCATTTCCCTGCTCAGAAATTAGGTGTTCTCAGTACCCTAGCCACTAGAGCCTTTAGAATTGCTGATGAACACCACCTTGAAGATGAGAAATCTCATCTCCTTAGGGTTTTTCTTAATAATGGTTATAACAAGGTTCAATGTCTTAAAGCTTTTCAAAAAGCTGAAAAAGGTCCTAAGGTCAAGAAGGAACATTGTGATAGGTTATCCGACGTTCACCTTCCTTTTATCCAAGGAACGACTGATAAAATCGCAAGGATTCTAAAGAGACATAATGTTCCCTCAACCTTTAGGCCCCTCCGCACCATTCGGAGTTCTCTTAGATCTGTTAAGGACCCGATCTTCCCTAAGGATGGTAAGGGTGTTTACTTGATTCCTTGCTCTTGTGGGACCCCTTACATCGGTAAGACTGGTCGTTCCATTAGTCAAAGAATTCAGGAGCATGCCGCTAACCTTAAGCATAATCGGTCTCGCACCTCTGCATTAGCAGAGCATGCAGATAAGACAAAGCATCACATTTGCATCGAAGATGCGGAAGTTATTGCAAGGATAGACCATTTCCACCATAGAAAGTTAAGGGAGGCCTTAGAGATTGAAAAGAGCCCTGTCAACCTCAACAAGGATGATGGTTGGAGTCTTAGCAGATGTTGGATCTCGACCCTTCACTCATAGTCTTCGGTTTTCTTTCCTTTCTGTTCTCCTTCGTTTCCTTTTTTTTTTTTCTCTTCTCTGTTTTTGTTTTATTCTTCCCTTTTTGTTCTTGATTTTATTTCTATTCAGTTATCATTATTATTTATTTAATTACTTATCATTGATATTTAATTTTAACATTATTATTTTTCATTCTTCTATACATGTTATCTTTATTTGTATCTATCTTTATTTAGTTATGTTATTTTATTTTATTTATTTACTTATTTATTTAAAAATAAAAATAAAAAATTATTTATCTATTTATGTAATTTATATTAGTGCTTTCATTTTATTTATATTTTTATATATTTATTTATTTATTTATTTTTATTTTTATTGTTATTTTTATTTGTATTTTTTACTTTTACTTTTTTTTTCTTCATTTTTTTTAATTTTATATATATATATATATATAAATATTTAAAATATTTTAATGATTAATAAAATATAATAATATTATTTCAACTATTAATTTCCATATTCAGTCATTTTATCTATTATTGTATAATTTCTCTTTGAGTGTTATTATTTTTCGTTCATTTATTTTTATTTTCATTTTATTTTTATTTCTATCCATCTTTATTTATTAATTTATTTTTATATTTTATTTTCATTTTCATTTTCATTTGATTATGTATTTTTACTTATTTTTATTTTATCTTAGTGCATTTTATTTTTATTTATTTATTTATTTATTATTATTATTATTATTTTTTGAATTAATTTTATATAAATATTTATTTTATTTAAATCTTTTAATTATTAATTAAATACAATAATAATAATTTAACTATTAATTTCATTATTTAGTGAAAGTATCCGTTTTGTGATAATAATAACTCTAATATTATTTTTATCTTAGAAATTTCTGATTTAGTTTAATTATCTGTTTTGGAATAACGGCTAGTTAGAGTTTCCTATCTATTTAAATTGTGTCTTAGATCAGATTTCTTATCTTGTCCTGATGATGAATCACAATCGCTGGTTCGAAACGCGTTGACAAAATCTGTTGGAATGTGATTTTTGCCGAAATATTTTATCCAAGGAAATTAAGATATTATAAGGAGGTCATCAACCCTACTATAGAAGATCAAAAGTATATCTCCATTTTAACTAGCTCCAAGAAAAAACCTAATATAGCCGAGATATGAACAAATCCTCATGAGATCCATAGTGAAACAGGTCGTTGGGAGGTTCCTAAAACACCATGGGTGGAAAGTATCTGCCATCTCTTTGAGAATATGAACATCCAGGATGAAAATAACTTCCTCTTAGAGTGCCCTGCGTACACCCACATCATATCTCAGTTTCATAATCTTTTTTGCAATACCGACCTTCCTAGCCTTTTAACATGTCAAAATTATAGTGAGTTCAAGACGTTTCTCTCCAATCTCTTTGAGCATATGAGTACAATTTTAAAAAAAACTAAATAACTCTTTTCTTTAGGTCCAATAGACCAAAGATTGGTCTCAGTGGACGTTAATCACCATCATCACTATCATCAATCAAAAATAAAAGAAATGAAAATCAAATATAAATGACTAAAATATTAAAATAAATTATTTTAATAAGATTAATAGTAGCTTTTACGGTTAAAAATAAAATCAAATTAAGAGTAGATAAATATAAGGTAGATTGAGAAGAATAATTAACCATACAAAAAACAAGTGTAAATAAATAATAGATTTATACTAAGTCAAAATTAAAAGAAAGAAATATAAATTTCAATAAATTAATTCAATTTAATTAATTGAATAGTGAATTTTTGTAATAATAATATAATAAAAATAATAAAAATCAAACTTAAAAATCTAAATATAAATAAGGTAAACAATAGTATTTATGGTTAATAATAAAACTAGGGAAAAAATAATAATAATAATGTGGTGTAAATAAATAATAAATTATATTATATAAAAGAAAAAAATAAAATGTTTAAGGGTTGCCGTCTATTGAGAAAATTGAGAACTCCAAGTTTTTAATCGCCAGTTATGCCCTGGTTTATGGAGAGGTCACCAAACTCTGGGTTTTCTCGATTTAAAAAATGAAAAAAAAAATAGATTAAACCAATTATATGTGTGTCACAATATAATAAAATTGTAGAAAAATAGAATTAATTGGTAAAAAACAAAAAATAATTAGAAAAAGTAATTAATTAAATTTAACAAATAAAGGTTAAGACCTCTAAACCCAACCAAGATATAATAGGCCAAAACAAAATAAAGTAAAAGGAGAAAAAAAGAAAAAAAGGAGTCGTCTAACGAGCCGGAGGAATTGCCCGGACGGTCAAAATTGGCCGGAATCCGGGCCAAAAAAATTTAAAAAATCTTGCAGAAACAGTGTTTGAATCCTGATTTTGACATTGGAAATGGATTCAGCACCATCAAAAACTTGTAGGACACCCAAAATATTAAACTTTGATAGTTATAACATGGATTTAGAAAAATTCCTGCCCGATTTTCTGAAAATCTTATCGGAATTTTCATGATTTTCAGGGCGATTCCTCGGACTAGTTAGACTACCGCAAAAAAAAGTAGAAAAAAAAGGTAAGAACACCAGAAAACCAATCATTCGGTTTCAAATTTCATTTTTTTTTTGCTCAAATTTAACTATGATTTTAAAAATATATTTATTATTATAATTATATTATTATTGGAGTTGTTTTTAATGCCATTATTTAGAGTTTCAGGTGCAGCTGAAAAATTTGAGGTGAAATTTTGATCTGTCTTATTTAAACTGTTTTTTGACTATATATATGGATTCACTCTGAAAAATCTCTAGAAAAATTTGATTATGCAGAAATTACCCAAACTTATGATTTCAATAAATTCCTATAAAATTTTAGACAAAGTAAATTTGAAAAATACACCATAAAAATTTCTAAAAAAATCTCATTTAAAAATAACTCGATTACTTTTATAATAACTGGGTTTGAAAACTGACGACGTACTCTGTTACTGTCCCGCCCGGGGTCGGAAAGGAGGAAAGTTCTGCTGCCGTCGGTGCTGATATAATAATAAGTTGCGGAAAAGAATAAGAAGTTGAGAGTCGGGACGCCGACGGTATCGATTTTTTCAAGTTAAGAAACTCGTGGAGTGTTAGCCGTTGAATTCGAAAATATGGGCGTCTAATATTGGAAATGCCACGTGGAGCTACAACGTCTTTAATAACAAAGTAGCGGTGTCTTAACTATCCATGTTGATGAATGATATAGAAGTTTAATAAGTGGATAATGTAAAATAAGAATGATATAGAAGTTTAATAAGTTTATAATGTAAAATAAAAGTAATATCATGGTACAATTAGCTATCAAACTTTGTTACTAATTACTTTTTTTTTTGGAATAACTAAGAGGATTGAAAGACAAACTAAATGTAGTAATCGAGAAGTTAACTTTATTAAAGTTTAATAATTTTATAATGTTTTAAACAATAATTTTTCATATTTATGTGGCCAAATCTGTATAAAAGAAAGTCCGTTGAAAAATAAATGAATGTATTATAGAATGATCCGAGAGGTTAACTTTAATTTTATTAGAGTTTAATAATTTTATAATGTTTTAAACAATTATTTTTCATATTTATGTGGTCAAATCTGTATAATAGAAAGTCAGTTGAAAAATAAATGAATTTAGTACATAATGATGTAAGCACAAATCTGAATGTGAATGTAAGTGTTTATGTTATTAAAATATAGTTTAATAATTTTATAATGTTTTAAATCATTATTTTTCATATTTATGTGGCCAAATCTGTATAATAAAAAGTCGGTTGAAAAATGAATGAATTTAGTACAGAATGATGCCAGCACTAATCTTAATGTGAAAATGTGAATTTAAGTGTTTATGTTATTAAATTAGCTTATTGGTATGTATTAAGAGAATGGTGAAAGACAAATATGTTTGGAAGTAAGTTTGTTGAGTTTTATAGATTTTTTCAATATTAATAATTTTTAATTAAAAAAATATAAATATAAGCAATGTTTAAAGTATGTTTTATTATTATTATTATTATTATCTAATTTTAAGGTCACTGTTGAGTTGGACAATAAATTGGTATATGAGATCTTTTTGTTTATGGGACAAGGGACCAATAATTTTTTATTTAAAAAGACATAAATTTAAGCAATGTTTTATTATTATTATCCAAATTTAACGGCCAAACTAGACACCAAATTGGTGTATGAAACCTCCTTGTTTGTGGGACAAGGAACCCAATAATTTTTTTTTTAAAAAGACATAAATATAAGCAATGTTTTATTATCAAGCCAGACATCAAATTGGTGTTGGTGTATGAGACCCCCTTGTTTGTGGGAGAAGGGACCCAATAATTTTTAATTTAAAAAGACATAAATATAAGCATATACCAAATTGGTGTATGAGACCCCCTTGTTTGTGGGACAAGGGATGATTTCTAAGTCTACTAAAGCATACATACTCTATCCCCCTCTGGTTTTGAACCCGTGACCTCTTAGGAGGAAACACATGGTCTTAACCATTAGGCCCACTCAAGTTGTATTAAGCATTAGTTTAGATTTTTTGGATCTATCAATTGTCTAGAGAGATCAAATCTCTTGAGATGCAAACCTTTTTTAGAGTGGAAAGAGATTTGATCCCTATTAGCATTTGGTAAATCCAGAGTTAGGATGGATATAGGCCGGTTTAATTTCTCCATTTAAATATTCTATAATCCACATTAATACCATGGGTTAATACAATGGGTTCTCATACCACTGGTTAATACCATGAAGTTATTTTTATTTTAACTTTATTTTCACTGAGTTAAAAATGAATATTTTTATTAAAAAAAAAAAAACTATTATATTAAAGAATATTATTTTATTTTTAAAATAAAAATATTACAATTTAAAATATTATATTCAAAATCTAGATTACAAAAACTATCCATGGTAAATTGATTATTTCACTTTAATCTTATTTTAATCCATATTTATATTTTATTTATTTTTAGTTTTAGTTTTATTTAATTTGACTAAGTGAAAATGTTAAACATAACTAGACATTACAAGGTCTCTGCCATATTAGGTTAGAGAGTGCAATAAGTATGATAAAATTTCAAAATTTTATTCTTTTTTAAAATCAACTAATAATTTTTTTTTGTCTTATTGATAGAATGAGCAAAGTACAAACATTTCATAAATAGAAATGTGATAACATTATAGATTTTCATTGCATTTTGAACTCAGACCATAAATTGAAATGACCTTAGAGGGATTTCACCAAGAATAAAAGGGTAATCTTAATTAGGTGAGAAATAGTAAAACCCATGTAACTTTGATCTAAATTGGAAACAAAATTTTTTCTAGGCAAAAGAATAATATAATTTGCAATATGAATGAGATTGGTAATAGAGCTCACCTAGTGTGGGATATGTCTCCATATTTGTTTCCAATAGAGTGCCCTATTCAATAATGATGAAAAAATGACAAATTTACATGAAAATCCTCAATCTCAAAAGTTGGCTCTTTATTCTACAATTTTTCAGTAGCCTCTATGAACCCTAGAAAACACTCTATCTTTTCTCTGATCTCCAAAAGTGCAAAAAATGAATTTATTTACCACATATACAATGATAAGGACATAAATATAAGCAAAGGGTTCGACCTTTCTGCCACAAAAGAATGCAGTAGCTACCATTGGGGCTTCACCCAATGAACCTCTGACATAGCATGTGCATTCATGGCATACTAAACAATACCCTTAATTTGACTACATATTGGAAAATGCCTCTAAAAATCACTTTATTTAACCCCTACCAATACAAGCCCAATACACATTCCCAATTTAAAAAGCCCCTACTTTCACTATATTTTGTAGGTATCCATTTTTTCATTAACATTTTTTATACCCCTTTATATGTGTATCCCTTTATTTTCATTAACAATGGTAAGTAAATTCTACACTTAGAAAGAATAATCTCAATACTAGGTAGCTGAAAACTTGAAAGCTTCAATTAAAAAGAAGAAGATATAATTTTGTTGATTTACAAATACATATTGTAGAAAATTTGAATGGCAAGTACATAGATCTAAACTCTCAATTGCATCTATCGTCTATTGAATACTGAAAGTGATACAATACAACATTTCAAAACAAAACCTTGATAACCAACACAATGGCACACCTTTCATCTCACTTATAGAATAGGGAGAGGAGAGAAATTACAATGAATATGGACACATGTAGAAGTCTATCTAGTTGGACTTTGTCAAATCTTAGCTCTAACCTAATCACCTAGTGCACCATAGTTGCACGGTAAGTGTGCCAAGTAACTGTGTCTCCATCATAAGATGAACGGGAGCATGCAAGCATGCATCCCTTCCTTGAGGTCCATGTCCTCTACCTAAGATGGGAATTTCACATGCATAAGTATTCTAATTGACTAGGGATTTGCACCCTTCTAGTAAGAATAGATCATGCATTCTAAAAATAACAAAGGAAAATCTCTGATAATAGAAAAAATCTATCGAAAACTGAAATTGCTAAAACTAAAACAACATCTAAACTGGAATTAACTGAAAATGGCACAGGTGTGCCCTTGGCATGCATGCACCCTCTTCCAAACAATAAGTCTATTTCACCGTCTCCTATGGCATGCATGTGCCTTCTACCAAGTAATATTTTTTATCATTGTCTCTTATGCTTCCATTCAACTTGTTCATTACTTATGTAAGGAAAGGGTGAAGGTGCCATATATGTTGTCATCTTTGTTGCCCCATCATTACTTATGTAAGGAAAGGGTGAAGGTGCCATATATGTTGTCATCTTTGTTGCCCCATCATTAAGAGGATCACTTGCTAAGAAATAGGTTAAAAATATTAACACATGCATTAAAAATAGATCATAAAGGTATTAGTAATGTGATGCATGTTTGTTCTGGATAAAAGTTTCTTGGAAGTGGGAGCGAGAGCGGGGAGTGACATTTTCAAAAGCTCCTAGGTCGGAAGCGATTTTAGGAGAGAAATTTATATAATATATATTTATGTATATTTTGACGTATATATGTCAAAAAAAGCATGTAAAATGAGGAATTAGTGATAAAAAACATAAAAAATAAATGGATTAAACCATATAGCACCATTCATTTAGTAGTTTAATCTTCATAAACCATAGGTCCACAAATTACAAGTTCTCATTTATATTGCATGTAAGGGTGCACATAACTAAAATAGAATCATGTGCAATCCATCACTGAACCAAAAATACATCAACAAATAGGCTTTGTATGGCCTCTAGCCTCTAAAAATATCATGCTACAACAAATACCTACACATCATCAAAATCATTACCTATCTTGGGATCTTTGTCAATAATATCACCCTCTAAGAATTAACATAACATAGAAAAATGTAGCATGTCAAGTCAAGATTTTGTTTGAGTGATGGGTATATTTTTAGTGGGGTCATGATAGAGGAGTTTGAAAACCAATGTCACTAACATAAAGGTATGTAGAGGGCTTGGTGCTCTTAATTAAATACGGGTTTCATACCCTAGTACAAAATCCAATCGAAACATTGCAATCCCACCAATCCTGAAATCCTGAAAAAAACTGATTAGTCTAATGGATTTTGAGTAAGATCTAAAATCCTACTTTCTCCATATGAAGTCCAATGAGGTTGGAACCACTCTCAAACATCTTGAGTCATTTCACTATAATGTTAAAAATTAAGTAAAAGGATGAAAATGAAAGATAAAGGAAAATGTCAATTTTACTTTAAGAATTTAACATTACCATGAATTGCATATCAATACTAGGTCCATAGGCTTGAATGTTAAGATACTCTATATACTAGGTCCATAGGCTTGAATGTTAAGATACTTTGTACCTCTCATTCTCGATACTTCCACGATAACCTTGAACCTCTATTTCTTCATCCCGCATGTTTATTTATCTTTGTGTGGCTAGTGTATTATATGAACAATACGTTATAATAGATATATTGTTATAAAACATATAAAACACTTTACCCGTATTATATGTTCAATATATTATTTCATTTTTTCTTATTTTTAATGCCCCAATATGAATGCACTGTATGGTTTTGATTTGTTAATGAGGCTCCCGTGGTAGCTACACAATGACCTTAAAAACCTTTGTCAACAACCTCTTCCTCTTTCCAATCTCCAAAAGCGGAAAAAGATTTATTTTTATATCATAAACGGTCTGAATTAGGCCTTAAAAGAAAGTGGTTCATTATAAAAGAAAGTGCAAAGCCGGGTTTTTTATAAACCATTGAGGGTGTTCCGAGGCCGGTATTGAATCCGTGGGAATTACAACATTCCACTATACTGAAAACATAAATTTTATAATTACTTGTGCTGAAACTAATCTCAATTTCCATCACGTGGAGTATTGGGTGGCCCACTTAGAATTAAATTTTGCTTTGGGGGGAGGTTGCATGGTCAAGCCCATGCACCTAATCCCATAGACCTTCCCCATCTGGTAACCTGTTATAACCCCTATATTTTAAATAAAATATTTATGTTATTACAATAGAATACATGGCGCAATGTTGGAGGCAAGTTTTGAAGTTGTGCATTGCGCTCGCAGATAGAGAATCAAAGTATAGCGCGGAGAAGTCACGCAGATGAGGTAACAGAATGCGGAAGCAATCATTATGGAAAACTCGACAGTCAACAAGGGTGCAGTTGTAAAGGAGAATCACGTTGAGAAAAGACCGAGTTTAAACAAAATATTTCCCCAAAATATCTGCTAGTAAATTATGGTAAATTGTGGAATATCTACGGGTAATTGGTTTTCACCAGAAAATGTCTTGAGTAATTCTACCAATGTAATTATGTATAAATAAAAGAGAGTCAATTCGCCTAAGGGTTCGATTTTTTTTGCTTGTTGGTAAGAGCTCTTGGTAAAGTGTTGGGTTTTGTTATGGTTTTTGAAGCTCTGTGTTGTAACTGTGATATTTGTAAGCTAGTGAGCCATGGACTTTAATAAGAACTGGGCGCATGTATTGTATTTAGTTGTTTTGAATTAATAGAAAGAAGCATTGGGAAAAGTTGTCACTCTTTTGTTGTCACGTGGTTTAATGTCTTTATTATTTTCTTAATGTCTTCCATGTGATTGTAAATTGTGTTTATGATTGGTAATAAAAAATGGATAAGTTGTTGGTTCTAGTATGGGGAATTAGGGCTCAATAATTTTTATTTTTTTTTCCTTTCCTTTTGAATTTTGTTATCGATAGTGTATTGTACGTGTTTTAAGGGTGGTGAACAGAGTTGTTGGGTGTTAAGGAGATGGCATCAATTGTAATCTTATCTCTTTCTCAATTGTAGAATCTTGGTTCTTGCAACCCTCTTTAGGTGCCTTAGGTGAGACCTCACATGTTTCATAGGCGTTGTCGCATAAGCCTTACCATTAGAGACTTTGTTAAGTGTGCCACGTGCAACAATCTGGGTTAGAAATAGATAGTCAAGTGCCAACAAATGGTTTTGTTGTCGGGATCAGTGTTTAGGAATCCCACCAAAAAGTAAATTGGTAGGTGGTCCCGAACTAGATTGCGTGAATTTGTTGCAAGAGAAAACAAAAACTGTAAGAGTAGTGTTGAAAGATGGTTGGACAAATACATATTTTTCGAAGCTCAATATGAAATTTTCTTCTTTGAATTTCTTGAATTATTTGCAAGGTAGATTCAAAGGTTGAACGAACAAAACTTGCATTATTGGTTGGACGAGCATAAGGGATGGACTCCTGAATGAGTTTGAAGACTCAAATTAGTGTATAACCATATCATGCAAGCTATCAATGTTTTACTGGAAAGTGTAATAGGAGGGTATATCATAGAATTTTACATTGAGGATATTGTGTCATATATGGTTTTTGAATGTAATTGGTTGGGAGGCCCACAAGGATGCTTTATCCAAGCATTTCCAACATTTATTAAAATGTTGTTGTGCGACAAAGGTGTATTGAAGATGGAGTTCGA
This sequence comes from Pinus albicaulis, assembly GCA_034641835.2. Classification (NCBI taxonomy): domain Eukaryota; kingdom Viridiplantae; phylum Streptophyta; class Pinopsida; order Pinales; family Pinaceae; genus Pinus; species Pinus albicaulis. Next base: position 111,158 of record JAXQQM020077583.1, read on the forward strand.
CGTCATGAGTAGCTAGACTCCTCGTGCACTCAAGGTGAGGTGGGGGGTGTTAGAAAATTATATATTACAGAGCAATGGAACCCATAAAAATATGCGGAAATAGAAACACATAACAAATATCAAAAAGAGAGACATAGATATATGTGTTTTACCAAACTTGGGCTATGTCCACGGAGAAACTGTCTGTCCTTCCTTTATATTATCTAGGAAAATGAAGAGACGCAACCTACAACATATCCGTTGTAGTTTCCTCTACTCCCTCACATAGTCCCCCTTTCTCTTTCTCGCCCAAAATACACACACAAAACATAGCCGCAATACAATACCCTCATATGAAAGAGAGGTTTCCTTTTAGTGCCAAAAACCATAAATTAAAGATAACTTCTATTGTCAGATCATCCGCCTAATGAACGACCTAGATTGGCTACGAAATTACAATATTTTACAAGGAAATTTTACATTTATTTTTAGCTTTAGGGGCGCTGCCTTCGCACCCTCCGCATGGAGGGGTGTACAATATTCCTGGGTATACATCTATTTGAAACAAAGACCTCTAAATCAGGATGATAATCAGGCTCCACACCCAACAATCTCCCACTTGGAGACTAATTGTAGCAACTCCATCATTGCTTCATTTGTTGGACAATGACTCCACTTTGGACCTGGTTGTTTCTCATCTTCATCATCATATTTGAAGACCAATTGAAACTGAGTAGAACCTGAGTTTCTATCTCGTTACAACTTTTGTTAACATATCTGCAGGATTCTAGCTAGTGTGTATATTTTGCAGCTTCTATTGTCCATCTTCCAACACTTACCATATGAAATGGTACTTGAGCTGTATGTGTTTAGTCTTGGAATGAAATTTTGAGTTCTTTGCAAGATGAATGGCACTCTAGTTGTCACTATATAACCGTAACATATCCTACTTCTTACCCAATTCATCCATAAACTTTTGTAACCAAATCATTTCGTTACTAGCCTTTGTAGCAACAACATATTCTGCTTCCATTGTTGAAAGTGCAACAACCCATTGCATTTTCGAAACCCAACTAACAGTTTTTCCACCTATAGTAAATACATACCTTGAAGTGCGCCTCCTATTATCTCTATAAACTAGCAATTTTTTTTTGTTATATTTTAATTTATATAGACTAATATATATTTTTTCAGAGGTGGTAAAATAATTTGAAGAGTGGTTTTTTGTTGTTTAAAATGCATTTTTGAATGCATAAATAAATTCAACACTTTTAAAAACTTTTTGAGCACATGATTTCTCCATATTAAATAACCTAAACTCAAACTTAATGAAAAAAAAATATCATAGAAAGAAATATATATATATATTTCAATTTGAAGAAAAAACACAAATATTTTATAAATACAATTTTAAATTTTAAATGTTTTTGAGATCTATAACATCATAATTCTAATTGTCAATGTGTTTGGAACCCATCAATATGATTGATCTTCAATAAAAACAAGAAATAAACAAAATATTATCCAACTAAAAAATAAATAAAGAGGAATCTTAATGAATCAATAGTAACAACACAAGTGGAAAGAAAAAAAATAATAAAAAGCTAGAACAATAGAATAGAGTACTTTTTGTAATAATATAACAATATTAATAAAAAATAAAAGAAATTAAAATAAAATATAAATGAGTGAAATATTAAAATAAATTATTTTAATAAGATTAATAGTAACTTTTATGGTTAATAATAAAATCAAATTAAGAGTAGATAAATATAGAGTAGATTAAGAAGAATAATTAACAATAAAAAGAGTGTAATAATAATAAATTTATATTAAGTCAAAATTAAAAGAAAGAAATATAAATTTCAATAAATTAATTTAAGTTAATTAATTGAATAATGAATTTTTGTAATAATAATATAATAAAAATAATAGAAATCAAACATAAAAGTCTAAATATAATTAAGATAAACAATAGTATTTATTGTTAATAATAAAACTAAACTAAGAGTATATAATAGATCAAAGGGAAAAAAAATAAGGTGTAAATAAATAATAAATTTATATTATATAAAAATAAAAAATAAAATGTTTAAGGGTGGCAGTCTATGGAGAAAATTGAGAAATCCAAGTTTTTAATCCTCAGTGATGACCTTGTTGGTTTATGGAGAGGTCACGAAGCTTTGGGTTTTTTCATTTAAAAAATTAAAAAATTAAAAATTGAAATAAACCAATTATATGTGTCTCATAATAGAATAGAAGAATTGTCTTATTAGATAAAATGTAAGAAAAATAGAATTCATTTGTAAATAACCAAAAATAATTAGAAAAAGTAATTAATTAAATTTAATGAATAAAGGTTAAGACCTTAAACCTAACCAAGATATAATAGGCCAAAAACAAAATAAAGTAAAAGAAAAAAAAAATAGTAAAGCCAAGACAGGGAAAAAAAAAGGGTAAGAACACAGGAGAAAACCAATCATCCTGTTTCAAATTTCACATTTTTGCTCAAACTGAACTATGATTTCAAAAATATATTTATTATTATAATTATATTATTATTGGAGGTGTTTTTAATGGGATTTTTTGGAGTTTCAGGTACAGTCGAAAAATTTAAGGTGAAATTTTGATCTGTTTTATTTAAACTATTTTTTAACTATATATATGGATTCGCCCTTAAAAAACTTTAGAAAATTTTAATTGTGTAGAAGTTACCGAGACTTATAATTTCAATAAATTCATACAAAATTTTAGACAAATTAAATTTGAAAAATACATGATCATAAAAATTTCTAAAAAAGCTCATTAACTCTATTACTTTTATGATAACTGGGTTTGAAAACTGACGGCATACTCTGTTACTGTCCCGTTAGTGTCCCGCCCGGGGTCGGAAAGGAGGAAAGACAAACTAAGTGCAGTAATCAAGAAGTTAACTTTATTAAAGTTTAATAATTTTATAATGTTTTAAACAATAAATTTTCATATTTATGTGGCCAAATCTGTATAAAAGAAAGCCCGTTGAAAAATAAATGAATTTATTATAGAATGATCCGAGAGGTTAACTTTACTAGAGTTTAATAATTTTATAATGTTTTAAACAATTATGTGGTCAAATCTGTATAATAGAAAGTCGGTTGAAAAATAATTCTAGTTTGTACATAATGATGCAAGCACAAATCTGAATCTGAATGTAAGTGTTTAGGTTATTAAATTAATGTTTTAATACTTTTATAATGTTTTAAATCATTATTTTTCATATGTATAATAAAAAGTCGGTTGAAAAATAAATGAATTTAGTACATAATGATGCAAGCACAAATTTTAATGTGAATTTAAGTGTGTATGTTATTAAATTAGATTATTGGTATGTATTAAGGGAATGGTGCAAAAACAAATATGTTTGGAAGTATAAGTTTGTTGAGTTTTATATATTTTTTTAATATTAATAATTTTTAATTTAAAAAGATAAAAATATAAGCAATGTTTTAAGTATGTTTTATTATTATTATTATCTAAATTGGTGTATGAGACTTTTTTGTTTGTGGGATAAGGGATGACTGCTAAGTCTACCAAGGCATACATACTCTATCCCTCTCTGGTTTTGAACCCGTGACTTCTTAGGAGGAACTCTTAACCATTAGGCCCACTCAAGCTATATTAAGTATCAGTTTAGATTTTTTGGTTTTATCTAGAGAGATCAAATCTCTTGAGATGCAAACCTTTTTTAGAGTAGAAAGAGATTTGATCCCTCTTAGCCTTTGGTAGATCCAGAGTTAAGATGGATGTAGGGTGGTTTAATTTCTCCATTTAAATAGTCTATAATCCACATTAATACCATGGGTTCTCATACCACTAGTTAATACCATGAAGTTATTTTTATTTTAACTTTATTTTCACTGAGTTAAAAATGAATATTTTTATTAAAAAAATAAAAATTATTATATTAAAGAATATTATTTTATTTTTAAAATAAAAATATTACAATTTAAAATATTATATTCAAAATGAGTCCAAAAACTATCCATGATAAATTGATTATTTTACTTTAATCTTATTTTAATCTATATTTATATTTTATTTATTTTTTGATTTTATTTAATTTGACTAAGTGAAAATGTTAAATAAGATCTCTGCCATATTGGGTTAGAGGGTGAAATAAGTATGATAAAATTTCAAAATTTCGTTATTCTTCAAAATCAACTAATAATTTTTTATTTTTTTTTTGCCTTGTTGATAAAATAAGCAAAGTACAAACATTTCATAAACAGAAATGTGATAACATTATAGATTTTGATTGCAATGTTTTGTTGAAAGAATGAGCCAAGTGCAAACATTTCATAAATACAAATGTGATAACATTATAGATTTTCATTGCATTTTGAACTTGGGATAAGGACCATAAATCGAAATGACCTCAGAGGGATTTCACCAAGAATAAAAGGGTAATCTTAATTAGGTGAGAAATAGTAAAACCCGTGAACTTTGATGTAAATTGGAAACACAATTTTTTCTAGAAAAAAGAATAATATAATTGCAATATGAATGAGATTGGTAATAGAGTTCACCGAGTGTGGGCTATGTTTCCATATTTATTTCCAATGGAGTGTCGTTTTCAATAATGATGAAAAAATGACAAATTTACATCAAAATTCTCAATCTAAAAAGTTGGCTCTTGATTCTTCGGTTGTTCAATAGCCTCCAAGAACCCTAGAAAACACTCTATCACCAAAACGGCACAAAATGAGTTTATTTACCACATCTACAGTGATAAACACATAAATATAAGCAAAGGGTTCGACCTTTCTGCCACAAAAGAATGCTTTGTAGCTACCATTGGAGCTTCAATCAATGAACCTCTGACATAGCATGTGCATTCATGGCATACTAAACAATACCCTTAATTTGACTACATATTGGAAAATACCTCTAAAAATCACTTTATTTAACCCCTACCAATACGAGCCTAATACGCATTCCCAATTAAAAAAACCCCTACTTTCACTATATTTTGTAGGTATCCATTTTTTCATTAACATTTTTTATACCCCTTTATATGTGTATCCCTTTATTTTCATTAACAATGGTAAGTAAATTATGCACTTAGAAAGAATAATCTCAATACTAGGTAGCTAAAAACTTGAAAGCTTCAATAAAAAAAAGGAAGATATAAGTTTGTTGATTTACAAATACATATAGTAGAAAATTTGAATGGCAAGTACATAGATATAAACTCTCAATTTCATCTATCTTCTATTGAATATTGAAAAAGATACAATACAACATTTCAAAACAAAACCTCGATAACCAACACAATGGTGCACCTTTCATCTCACTTATAGAATTGGGAGAGGAGATAAATTACAATGAATATGGACACATGTAGAAGTCTGTCTAGTTGGACTTTGTCAAATCTTAGCCCTAACCTAATCACCTAGTGCACCATAGTTGCATGGTAAGAGTGCCAAGTAAGTGTATCTCCATCATAAGATGAATGGGAGCATGCAAGCATGCATCCCTTCCTTGAGATCTATGTCCTCTACCTAAGATGGGAATTTCACATGCATAAGTATTCTAATTGACTAGGGATATGCACCCTTCTAGTAAGAATAGATCATGCATTCTAAAAATAACAAAGTAAAATCTCTGATAATAGAAAAACTTTATTGAAGACTGAAATTGTTAAATCTAAAACAACATCGAAACTGGAATTAACTGAAAATGGCACATGTGTGCTCTTGGCATGCATGCACCCTCTTCCAAACAATATTCTATTTCAATGTCTCCTAAGGCATGCATGTGCCATCTACGAAGTAATAGTTTTTATCATTGTCTCTTACACTTCCATTCAACTTGTTCATCACTTATGTAAGGAAATGGTGAAGGTGCCATATATGTTGTCATCTTTGTTGCCCCATCATTAAGAGGATCACTAGCTGAGAAATAGGTTAAAAATATTAACACATGATGCATCAGAAATAGATCATAAAGTTATTAGTAATGTGATGCATGTCTGATCTGGATAAAGGTTTCTTGGGAGTGGGAGCGAGAGCAAGGAGCGACATTTTCAATAGCTCCTAGGTCGGAAGCGATTTTAGGAGAGAAATTTATATAATATATATTTATGTATATTTTGATGCATATATGTCAAAAAAAGCATGTAAAATGAGGAATTAGTGATAAAAAACATAAAAAATGGATTAAACCATATAACACCATTCATCTAGTAGTTTAATCTTCATAAATCATAGGTCCAAAAATTACAAGTTCTCATTTATATTGCATGTAAGGGTGCACATAACAAAAATAGAATCATGTGCAATCCATCACTGAACCAAAAATACATCAACAAATAGGCTTTGTATGGCCTCTAGCCTCTACAAATATCATGCTACAACAAATACCTACACATCATCAAAATCATTACCTATCTTGGGATCTTTGTCAATAATATCACCCTATAAGAATTAACATAACATAGAAAAAACGTAGCATGTCAAGTCAAAATTCTGTTCGAGTGATGGGTATATTTTTAGTGGGGTCATGATAGTGGAGTTTGAAAACCAATGTCACTAACATAAAGGTGTGTAGAGGGCTTGGTTCTCTTAATTAAATACGGGTTTCATACCCTAGTACAAAATCCAATCGAAACATTGCAATCCCACCAATCCTGAAATCCTGAAAAAACTGATAAGTCTGATGGATTTTGAGTAAGATCTAAAATTATACTTTCTCCATATGAAGTCCAGTGAGGTTGGAACCACTCTCAAACATCTCGAGTCATTTCACTGTAATGCTAAAAATTAAGTAAAAGGATGAAAATGAAAGATAAAGGAGAATGTCAATTTTACTTTAAGAATTTAACATTACCATGAATTGCATATCAATACTAGGTCGATAGGCTTGAATGTTAAGATACTCTATACTAGGTCCATAGGCTTGAATGTTAGGATACTTTGTACCTCTCACACTCGATACTTCCATGATAATCTTGAACCTCTATTTCTTCATCCCACATGTTTATTTATCTTTGTGTGACTAGTGTATTATATAAAGAATACGTTATAATACATATGTTGTTATAAACATATAAAACACTTTACCCCTATTAGATGTTCAATATATTATTTCATTTTTTCTTATTTTTAATGCCCCAATATGAACGCATTGGTATGGTTTTGATTCGTTAGTGAGGCTCCCGTGGTAGCAATGACCTTAAAACCTTTTGTCAACAACCTCTTCCTCTTTCCAATCTCCAAAAAAGCGGAAAATTATTTATTTTTATATCATAAACGGTTTGAATTAGGCCTTAAAAGAAAGTGGTTCATTACTCTATACATAAAAACATGTTGTAGCTCATTGTGCAAAGCCAAAGTTTTTATAAACCATTGAGGGTGTTTCGAGGCCGGTATTGAATCATGGGAATTACAACATTCCATTATACCCAAACATACCCTTATAATTCTACTCAAACCAAATTACACTGATCACGTGGAGTATTGGATGGCCCTCTTGGAATAAAATTTTGGTTGGGGGAGGTTCCATGGTCAAGGCCATGCACCTAATCCCATATAACCCCTATATTTTAATAAAATATTTCTTTTATTACAATAGAATACATGGTGCAATGTTGGAGGCGAGTTTTGAAGTTGTGCAGTATGCTCGCAGATAGAGAATCAAAGGATAGCGTGAAGAAGTCACGCAGATGAGGTAAGAGCATGCGGAAGCAATCATTATGGAAAACTCGGCAATCAACTAGGGTGCAGTTGCAAAGGAGAATCATGTTGAGAAAAGACTGAGCTTAAACAAAATATTTCCTCAAAATATCTGCCAGTAAATTATGGTAAATTGCGGAATATCTACGGGTAATTGGTTTTCACTAGAAAATGTCTTGAGTAATTCTATTATGTATAAATAAAAGAGAGTCAATTTGCCTAAGGGTTCGATTTTTTTGCTTGTTGGTAAGAGCTCTTGGTAAAGTGTTGGGTTTGTTATGGTTTTTGAAGCTCTGTTTTGTAACTATGATATTTGTAAGCTAGTGAGCCATGAACTTTAATAAGAACTGGGCACATGTATTGTATTTAGTTGTTTTGAATTAATAGAAAGAAGCATTGGGAAAAGTTGTCACTCTTTTGTTGTCACATGGTTTAATGTCTTTATTATTTTCTTAATGTCATTAATTCCATGTTGTTGTAAATTGCGTTTATGATTGGTAATGACAAATGGATAAGTTGTTGATTTTAGTATGGGGATTCAGGGCCCAATTTCTTTTCTTTTTTTTTTCCTTTTTTTTTTCTGTTGAATTTTGGTATGAATTTTGGTATGGATAGTGTAGTGTACGTGCTTTAAGGGTAGTGAAAAAATTTGTTGTGTGTTAACGAGATGGCATCAATTGTAATCCTATCCTCTTCTCAGTTGTAGAATCCTGGTTCTTGCAGCCCCACTTAGGTGCCATAGTTGAGACCTCACATGTTTCACAGGCATTGTCACATAATACATTACTATTAAAGACTTTGTTAAGTGCACCACGTGTAACAACTTGGGTTAGAAATAGATAGTCAAGTGCCAACAAATGGTTTTGTTGTCGGGATCAGTGTTTAGGAATCCCACCAGAAAGTAAATTGGTAGGTGGTCTCGAACTAGACTGCATGAATATGTTGCAAGAGAAAACAAGAACCGTAAGAGTAGTGCTAAAAGATGGCTGGACAAATACATATTTTTTGAAGCTCTTTATGAAATTTTCTTCTTTGAATTTCTTGAATTATTTGCAAGGTATATTTGAACACTGAATGAACAAAACTTGCATTATTGATTAGATGAGCATAAGGGATGGAATCCTAAACGATTTTGGAGACTCAAATTAGTGTATAACAATATCATGTGGGCTATCAATGTTTTACTGGAAAGTGTAATAGGAGGGTATATCGTAGAATTTTACATTGAGGATATTGTGTCATATATGGTTTTTGAACGTAATTGGTTGGGAGGCCCACAAGGATGCTTTATCCAAGAATTTCCAACTTTTATGAAAATTTTGTTGTGCGGAAAAGGTGTATTGAAGATGGAGTTCGACGTCATGAGTAGCTAGACTCCTCGTGCACTCAAGGTGAGGTGGGGGGTGTTAGAAAATTATATATTACAGAGCAATGGAACACATAAAAATACGCGGAAATACAAACACATAAAAAATATCAAACAAGAGAGACACAGATATATGTGGTTCACCCAGCTTGGGCTACATCCATGGAGAAACATCTTGTCCTTCCTTTATATTATCTAGAAAAATGAAGAGGCACAACCTACAACAGATGTGTTGTAGTTTCCTCTACTCCCTCACATAGTCCCCCTTTCTCTTTCTCGCTCAGAATACACACACAAAACACAACCGCAATACAATACCCTCATATGAAAGAGATGTTTCGTTTTAGTGCAAAAAACCATAAATTAAACATAACTTCTACCTTCAGATCATCCGCCTAATGAATGGCCTAGATTGGCTACGAAATTACAATATTTTACAAGGAAATTTTACATTTATTTTTAGCTTCAGGGGCACTACCCTCTCACCCCCCGCATGGATGGGTGTACAATATTACTAGGGTATACATCTGTTTGAAACAAAGACCTCTAAATCAGGATGATAATCAGGCTCCACACCCAAAAATCTCCCACTTGGAGACTGATTGTAGCAACTCCATCGCTGCTTCATTTGTTGGACAATGACTCCACTTTGGACCTGGTCATTTCTCATCTTCATCATCATATTTGAAGACCAATTGAAACTGAGTAGAACCTGAGTTTCTATCTGGTTACAACTTTTGTTAATGTATCTGCAGGATTCTGGCTAGTGTGTATATTTTGCAGCTTCTATTGTCCATCTTCCAACACTTCTATATGAAATGGTACTTAAGTTGTATGTGTTTAGTCTTGGAATGAAATTTTGAGTTCTTTGCAAGATGAATGGCACTCTAGCTGTCACTGTATAACCGTCACATCTCCTAATTCTTACCCAATTCATCCATAAACCTTTGTAACCAAATCATTTCTTTACTAGCCTTTGTAGCAGCAACATATTCTGCTTCCATTGTTGAAAGTGCAACAACACTTTGCATTTTCGAAACCCAACTAACAATTTTTCCATCTATATTAAATACATACCTTGAAGTGCTCCTCCTATTATCTCTATAACCTAACATATCTGCATCAACATATCCTTGTAGAGAAATCTTTGAACCACCAAATCATAATGCTTGATTTGTGGTACCTCTCAAAAACTTGAGAATCCATGTTACTTCCATCCAATGTTCTTTTCCTATATTGTTCATGTACTTGCTTAAAACTCCCACTCCATGTGCAATATCAGGCCTTGTGCAAACCATTTCATAAATTAAGCTTCCAACTGCTGATGCATATGGAACATAAGGCATATAATCCATTTCTTCTCGGGTCTTGGGGAAAATATCCTTACTAAGTTTGAAATGGATAGCCAAAGGTGTACTAAATGGTTTTGAATTCTCCATATTAAATCTTTCCAACACCTTTTGTATGTACTCATTCTGAGACAATATTAATTTTTTATTTTTCTTGTCTCTAGTTATTCTCATACAAAGGATTTGTTTTGCAGCTCCAAAATCCTTCGTTGCAAATGAATTTGCCATTTTTTCTTTGAATACATTTATTTCCTGCATATTAGAACATGCAATAAGCATTCCATTTACATGCAATAACAATATAATATATATGCCATCATTTTTATTTTTTAGGTAAACATAATGATCAAAGTGACATCTAGTATAACCTTGTTCAGACATAAACCTGTCAAACTTTAGATACCACTACCTCAGAGCTTGTTTTAAGCCATACATTCTCTTCTTCAACCTGCATATTAATTTTTCTTTCCCTTTGACCTCATATCCTTGTGGTTACTACATATAGATCTCTTCCTCCAAATCTCCAAGGAGAAAATTTGTCTTTACATCTCACTATTCGAGATGCAAATCTTTTGATGCTACAAGACTTAAAATAGTTATAATTGAATTCATTTTAGCAACATGAGAAAATATTTCATCAAAGTCAATACCTTTCATCTGTGCAAACCCCTTCACCACAACTCTAGCTTTGTACCTTGGTTTTTCTCCATCTTCTTCCTTCAACCTGTAAACCCATTTACTATGCAATGTTGTTTTACCGACAAACAACCTAACTAAGTCCCAAGTCTGGTTATATGTTAAGGAGTCCACCTCTCCTTTCATAGCTAGCTCCCACATCTTCCTAGTTTCTACCTACACTTCTTCTTCATAACATTATCGCTCACTAGAATTAGTCAACAATACATAATATAACGAAGGAGAGTATCATTCAGGGGGTCTACTTATTTGGTATATCTTCTGACACCACTTTTAGGTGCTTGAGGTGCATGTTGTTATTGTGGTGGTTTTTGTTGTTGTGATTGTTGATTGTTATTATTTTCAGGCATCTTTAATTTTTATGTGATCTCATCAAGAACTGTGTATTCTTTGTTTTCTTTTTCCTGATTCTTTTCCTCCAAGTGATCCTTATATAAGACCTTTTCATTGAATATTAAATCTTTTCTCCTAATGATTTTGTGATTTTCATAATCATATAAGCAATAACCAAAATCATTAACACCATATCCAATAAAGGTTCATTTCTTTTATTTTTCCTCAAGATTTGTTTTATTTCCTTTATTAATATGGACAAAGGCCTCATAGCCAAAAGGATTTAAAAAAGAGTAGTTTACCTTTCTACCTATCCATGCCTCCTCTGGAATACCACCATCCAAGGAACTTGAAGGACCTATGTTTATTAGATAAACAACAATATCTACAACATCTGCCCAAAATTGTAAAGGCAATCCTGCGTGCAATCTCATTCACCTTGTACACTCCATGATTGTCCTTTTCATCCTTTATGACACACCAATTTCCTATGGTGTTCTTGGAACTGTCTTGTCTCTATGAATTCCACGCTCTAAACAATACCTATCAAACTCTTTGCTGCAATATTCACCTCCATTGTATGATATGAGACATTTCAACTTCTTTCCTGTCTCAATCTCAACCAAATATTTCCATTTCTTGAAATTAACAAATACATCAGATTTATTCTGAATATAATAAATCCAAGTTTGTCTAGTTGCATCATCAATAAAAGTAACATAATAACGAGAGCCATCGATATATGATACCTAATAATGTCCCCATACATATGTATGCACAAGCTCTAATTTTCCGCTCTTATTTTCTTTTCCAACTCTAAGAAATATGACTCCCTTTTGTTTTCCATAAGCACAATTCTCACAGAAATCCAAATCATATTCTTCAAACATGGCAACAAATTTCTTGAGTGAAGAATCTTCATCCCCTTCTCACTCATGTGTCCGAGCCTATGATGCCACAATGTTGCATCTAATCTTGTGCAATTTAAAGCATTAACACAATTAGAAATACAATTGCATAAATACAACGTACCAACCTTTTCTCCTTTTCTATTACTAGGGCTCCTTTAGTGACCTTCCAGGTTTTATTAGTAAAAGTTGTTACACAACCTTCACCACCTAACTTCCCTGTTGAAATCAGATTTTTCTTCAGATTTGGAACATGCCTTACGTCTTTTAATAACCATTAGTTTCCAATTTTTTGTTTTACAAGAACTTTACCCATTCCAACGATTTTACAGGGTTTATCATCACCCATACAAACCTCTCCAAAATATCCTTAAACATAGTCATGAAAATGTTTCTTATCAGGTGTGGCATGGAATGAGGCCCATGAATCTACCACCCAGACATCAATAAAATTTTATAAATAAAGAATCAAAGCATCTTGCAACACATCACCTATCACATTCGCTTCATGATTGTTTTCTTGTTGTGTGTTTCCTTCTTTTTCCCTTCCGAGACTTACAGTCTTTCTTCAGGTGTCCTTTCTTCCCGCATTTCCAACACACTATCCCCTATCTGGACTTAGATCTACCTTTCCTTGATTTATTGTGATATCGTGAGTTGTTTCCTCTTTCCATTTTTCTTCACTTAGTCTCTGCACTCAAAGTATTTCCCAATGTCTCATAAGAGCTTTTCCGTCGCATTTCCTCGCTAAGGATAGCACCGACGGCAACATCAATCTTTAAAGTACTAGTGCACTGGTGTAGAGCAGAGGCGATGCTTCAACTCTTTGAACACCTTATGTTGATATTTAGACCAAAATAATTTTCCTTTCTCTCCTCCCTTGGTGACTTGAATCAAATGCGAAATGATATGAGAGAACCCCAGCACGAACTTGCGGTAGAAATTGAAAAGACCCAGAAAGTTGCGAAGCTCTGTTAGAGTAGTTGGGACTGACCAATCTCGAAATGGATCTTGGTTGCATCCACATGCACTCCCCAATCATCAATAATGTATCCCAAATATTGAATCTGGGTCATGCAAAAAGCTCATTTCTCCAAATTGGCACACAACTTATGTTGGCGCAGTGCTTGGAGGATCTGTCGAATGTGGTGGAGGTTCTCTTATCAAATCTAGATTAAGATCAAGATGTCATCCAAATACACCACCACGAATGAGTTGGTGAATGTTCACAAGATGTCGTCCATCAGCCTCATGAAGGTTGTGGGGGCATTCATCAACCCGAAAGGCATGACCAACCATTCAAAAATTCCCTCCTTTGATTTGAAGGTAGTCTTCCACACATCATAGGATTTTATTGGTACCTAGTGATACCCAGACTTCAATTCAATCTTGCTGAAACATTTGGCCCCCTTGGGTTGGTCCAGTAGGTCATCAATCCACGGGATCGAATAACAATTCTAGACAGTGAACGTTTTCAACACCCGATAGTCAACATAGATTCTCCACATCCCATCCTTCTTCTTCACCAACACGATCTGGCTCCCACAGGGCGATGAAATTATCCGGATGCGACCTTTCTGCAACAACTCCTGAATCTACCTCTTGATTTCTTTGTTCTCCAAATAAACTATGATGTATTTCAACTAAATAGTTCTTCCTAGACCTCACACATTAGGGGGAAACCGTTATCACTAGAAAATCATACAAGAAAAGGTGACATTATTTAATGTTAGACATAAGGATTTACAGGGCTGAGAGATATTAGAGAATCTGAAAATATTTAAAAAATCTCTAAGGTCCGAGGAAAAATCAAATTGCGTACAAGAAGAACCATTCAAATGTGCCTTTGCGCGCAAAAGTCTTCGATAAATGTGCCTTTGCGCACCTTTTTCTCAAAAAAGTGCGCATTCCTGAGAGAGGTAGAAGTCATTTTCCGGGACCACAAGGCACACTCCAAGACATTGATTCCGCCTAAGGACAACCACCCAAGCCTCCTTAGGACATCAAGGGAGCACACAATGGAATCACCCTCCTCTCTTAGATCGCCATCCACAATGACCAAGAGAGGGAAGGAGGATTTGAATTCTCCTATAAAAGGCCACCAAGAGATGAAAAATATGAGAGCACATTGTTATGCTCGCCAGAATTGCCCCAAGAAATACCAGCAGTGTGTGATTCGGAGCATAGATAGAGGAGACTTAGTTGTTGGCCATCCAACAACTCCAGTGCACCATAGTAGAGAGAGGGAGACTTTGTGCCAAGGAATATCGGAAGTAAAGGCATTCTTACATCGAGACTTAGAACCCCTAGTTCTAAGGGACCCTTGGCAAGTGGGTTAAAGTTTCATCCTCATTTCCTACCAGCACTCAATAAGAGGAAACGTAAGCACCACCATTTGGATTATTGAAGTTGTTTGACTCTATTTAGAGATTTTGTGTTATTTGTTTTAGTTTTAGTTTAATTTTTATGTTTGAATACACATGCTATTTCTCTATCTAGTATGTTTATGTTCTAGCATGTTCCAATAACTTGCTTGACTCCATCATTTTTCTGCCTGTGACCAATAACTAAGAGGGAAAACCACACCCCTTAGGTTGGTATGATTTCGTACATACGTGCGCCAAACACACTAACACAATGTGTAAATGGGTTGGGGAACTTAGGGAAGTGACGGGGGTTTAAAATATTAAGGGAAATAGGGTAGGAAATTTATATTACAAGGAGGTATCTAGCTACCTAGGAAAGCACAACTAAGGTGGTGGGGTTTTAGGGAATAGGGCTTGGGAAAGGGAAATGAGTGAATATAAGGGTAGTGGGGAATGAGGTAGGGTGTAGGGAGGTAAATGGGGTCTAGGGGAAAAACAATTTAAGCCTATAAATTGTGAAACTAGGGTTTCATTGCTTAAAACACGACATAGAGGGTAAGGGAGGGTATGCACCATAAATTTTACAACACAAACTGAAAGGAGGGGCTATGGAGGTGCAACTTATTTGGAAACAAGTGTAGAAACCTTGAACTGAAGATGAAAACCTCTACAAGGAATATTTGGGACCGTGGCTCCCTTTTGCAAAAAGCGCAACGTACAAAGGAAAAGCGCAAAAAAGGACTATGAAAAGCACAACGAAGGTGCCAAAACTAGATTTTCTGAAGGAAAAATCGATTTTTTGCTTGAGGAACTTGGAGAGCTCGATGCTTGAGGATGAAAATGAATTACTTCTTGGTCTTTGGGAGCCTTTATACTTGGAGAAATGTCATTACAAAAACTTGGGACCCACATTTCCTTTCTTGAAATTGACTTTATATTGCTTCTTTATCTTTAATTTCCGAATTATATCATTGAACTTCATCTTTGATGACTTAGGAACACTGATTGAATTTTTGGAACTTTGCTTATTTGCTGATGGAACTTTGAGTGTGCAGCTACTTGAAACCCTGAGAAATTATTACAAATTAGGAACATAAAATTACATCTTGCTCTGAAATCAAATTTACAAATCAAACTTACCGATGAAATTTCTTTATTGGCACTCCTTAACTTACTGGAATTTATGAATGAAATGGTGATTTGATGACCTTAGGAACCCTAAGAGCTAATGGAGACTTTGACTGAATGAAACCATGATGAGAATGACTGAAATGATGATGACAAATCATGACTGATGGTACACTCAACAAAGTGGTGAAATGAGCCAACAAGTAGTAAAATTTTGTAAGGAGTGAGATCAGACCTAAATTTGCACCAAGTAACCAAATTTTTACATGATAACATAATGGAATGACAAAAATTGAAAATGGGACTCTAACATGACATGAAAATATTTTATTTGATCACTGGTGGAAGGATGCAAAAACTGACACTAACAACCTATTTTGTCAGTTTTTGCAAAACATCAGAATGCGATAAATTGATCATATGAAGTTAGTCTGAGATTTTTCAAGTTGCATTAGAAAACTCTCATAGAGCTCTTCGTCATGGCAACCTTTTCATCTCAATTTGTGACTGTTGAATTTTGAGGCATCTTGGATCCTCCCCACTAGGAAGCCTTTGGACCACAAAAAAATGAATTACTCAAAAAATAGGTGATAATATTGCTCCATCAGTTTCTCTATCTTGATGCATAATTATTTTCTTTGATGCATTCACTTAAGGCCCACTTGATGATACTCCACATTTCCCGGTCATGAAGTCCTCATCTTCTTGTCCAATATGACATCTCGTTGCAACTAGTTTAGATACTTAGGAGAAAATCATCAATGGAGGGAACTTGAATACTCTCAACTTGATCTATGATCATTGGTGGCTCATATATTTTGAATTTATCCACATTTACAATTGAATACATCATCATGTAAGGTGGTAGATCTAAGTGGACAACATTAGTGCCAATCCTCTCCAAAATAGTAAATGGGCCATATCAGATTGGTTATAGATTTTTACCTTCCCCTTTTAACCTGTCCTTGTTGATATGTAGCCAAACTCGATGAATAATATGGAAGTGATGATCCATCCATTGTTTATCATGCCTAGACTTGTACTAAACTTGACTCTTCTCTAATTGTTCTTGTAATATCTGATGCATGATTTGAATCTTATAAATGTATTTTGTGTTGTCTTCATGTATATGGTCATCAAAATCAACTTCTTTCCCAAAAATAAAATCCAATGGAGACTTTGGAAGGTACACAAAACAAGTTTTAAATGGAGAACTATATGTAAAAGACTACAATTCTTAGTTGTAGGCATGTTGCAAATAATATAAGTGGTCATCCCAAATCTTAGGATGTTTACTACAATATGTCTGTCGATTTATGGATGAAAAGCGATAATTCTCTTCAACTTGGTCCATTAATCTCCACAAGTTTGACTAAAGTTCACCCAAAAGGTGGGAATCCCAATCTAAAATAATGGAAATGGAAAATAGGCAACAAAACTTCTCCCATGTCATATCCACTTACATCAGTCTCAATCTCAAACGACTGTTGCAAGTTTGGAAATGATCAACATTGGTGTTGTGTTGATATTT
Source organism: Pinus albicaulis (assembly GCA_034641835.2). Classification (NCBI taxonomy): domain Eukaryota; kingdom Viridiplantae; phylum Streptophyta; class Pinopsida; order Pinales; family Pinaceae; genus Pinus; species Pinus albicaulis. The sequence goes on from JAXQQM020077583.1 coordinate 128,526, forward strand.
TCTTTTAATGTATCAAAGGTATTTTGTTGCTTTCCTCCCCATTAAAAGACCTATTTCACACTAGTCAAAGCATGTAAAGGAGATGTAAGAAATGAGAAGTTAGCAATAATTTTTCTCCAATACTACATTGCTCCTAAGAAGCTTCTAACTTTTGTTATTGATGTAGCCTTTGACCATGAGTTTACAATCTCTTCGAATTTAGAGGGATATTTTTATAATTCACCACCCCTACTATGTAACCCCGGTACACTAATGATGTTTTTCCAAATTCACACTTTGACAATTTCACATACAACTTCTTTTTCAAAGTATCAAATACTTGTCTAACATGCCTCACATGCTCATCCTAAGTTCTGTTAGATACAAGAATATCATCAAAGTAAAAAATTACAAAGTCATCAGTGAATGGTTGAAACAAATCATTCATCACACTCATAAAAGTTGTTGAGACATTGCAAATCCCAAAAGGCATCACTAACCCCACTCAAAGAAACCATGAGTTGTTTTGAACGTGGTTTTCCAAGCATCACCTTCTAAAATTCGAATCTAATGATAACCATTTTGAAAGTCTAAATTAGTAAATTAAATTTCATCTTTTCACTAATCTAACAATCATCGATAGAAGGAAGAGGGTATCAATTCTTTACTATGATTTTGTTTAGTCCACGAAAGTCAACGCACATTCTCCATGTACCATCCTTCTTTGGTACAATTACAACACGAGATCCACATGGAGAGGAACTAGGCCTCAAGAGTCCCTTTTCAAGGAATTATTGAACTTGCATTTTCATATCCGCATTCTCAATTCGTAGATGTTTGCTTATTGCAAAAAAGTAAGGTTTGTGTTATATAATGTGTTTTGCGTAAAGAAAATCTTCATTTAATACATGTATTACATTTGAAAAAAAAAAATCGTACAAAAAAATTAAGAACGGTTAAGTTATGGGCCAAAAGAAAAATTGGTCTAATGCCATGTATCATACTAATGTTATTTTGGTGTGATACAACAACCTAAACATTTTAGGCATGATAAGATGCAATTAGAGGAGAAGAAGAAGAGAGAAAGGAAGAGAAAAAAAAGGAAAGGGGAAGAAGAAGGAAAGAAAAGAGGGGTAAGAAGAAAATTTCTTATTGTATGAACGGTGTGATGTCACAAAAAAAAAAAAATCATTTTGCAAAGAAAGGCCATAATTTCTTATCAAGGCTTGGATTTGTATAATAATAAAACCATTGAAAATTCCTCCAATAATAAAATCCATTTATAATATTATAAATAAATGTATAAAAACTTAGATGATTAGCTCAATTAGTTGAGTTCTTATTGCTAAAATGCTCTTGGAATTAGACTTTGCTAATAAAGTGGACTTGTCAAAATATTTTCTACCAAAAATAAAAATAGTTTGCCCAAATATTAATATAAATATAAACGCATTTTATAATTCAATGGGTTTCAACAAATCCGATTGGGCTTCTGCTCGACAAAAACAAATTTCTTCCTCTCTTTGGCGTCTCTGCGACAACTAACAATCTCCTCGTGCACATGAGACGACTTCAACCTCGCAGTCTCTATATCTTTGTCTTCTTTGAGTTGAGGATGACTTTCTACCAGAGATGCCGTCACTTCCCTCCCTATCTTTGAAGGAAGCACACTTTCTCTATGTCATGAACCAGTCGTTCCGCCAGACTCCGGTAATCGAAATACAGTGTTCCCATTGGAAGCAAATATCCCGGAAACTGGTAATAGAAATACAGGTTACTAATCGGAAACCATTATCGCCGTCAATTTCGGAATTGTTTTCCGGTTAACTCGTTCAATAAGCAAAAGATGCTTCCGCGGCCCACCGCGTTTAACGCGGAAGCGTAAATGTTGTGGAATGTTTATGTCGGAATTGACTGTTTCAAATAGGCGACGGTGTAGGCGTGCCATCTAGAATCCGGCCAAAGACTACGACCTTCATCGATCCATAACCGTTGTCGACTAATTCCCGAAGATCTGATTAAATGGTTAGATGATTCAAATTGGGGTATGAGACTTTTTGTTTGTGGGACAAGGGACCCAAATTGGGGTATGAGAATTTTTGTTTTTGGTAGAGGGATCGTCTAAATTGAGGTATGAGACCCTTTTTTTGTGGGACAATACACTCAAATTGAGGTATGAGACTTCCTTGTTTGTGGGACAATAGATTCAAATTGGGGTATGAGACTCCCTTGTTTGTAGGATAAGGGACTGTCCAAATCAGGGTATGAGACCCCCTTGTTTGTGGAACAAGGAACCCATTTTAGAGTATGAGACCTTCTTGTTTGTGGGACAAGGGACCCACTTCTACACAACTATTTGACTACTAAGTCTACTAAGGCATACATACTCTACCCCTATGGTTTTGAACTTATGACCTCTTAAGAGGGAACACATACTCTTAACCATTGGACCCATTAAATTGTTGTCTCTGAGGTAATTTCTTCATGGCCTAATCCTCAACAAATATTAAATGAGCGTCTTAGAGAGGTGGTTTCTTAATAATCCAATAGTAAGCAAATATTAAATTGGTGTCTTAAGGGGTGATTTCTTCAAGTTAAAAGATAATAATTTATTTTTTAAGTTTAAAGTGAAGTTAAATCTTAAATTAGTATCTTGGATTTTTGTCCATGGATAAAGAATTTGCTTTTTCTTATTAATTTTATTGTTAAAATTTATAAAGATGTAAATATATATATATATATATATATATATATATATATTTTTTTTTTTTTTTTTAAATTTAAATTTATAATTTTTTAAAAGAAAATACTTAAATTCATTTAAAAATTATTTCACAAATTAAAATTATTTTTTAATATTTATTTATATATCAAATTAAATAAATAAATTATTTATGGTAAAAAATAATTTAATTATATATAAAATTGAATAAATAAATTATTTAATATAAAAATAAAATTAATAAATAATTATTTATAAATAAAATAAATTATTTGTTAAATAAAGTGAAAAATAACTCACAAGCCATAAAATTTATAAAAATTGGTAATAAAGATATCGCTACAGTCAAATTAATCGATTATGATGTTTCAAATTTCAACCTTCTGCTACTTTAAAAAATTTAAAATTCTATTTATTATGATTATATTATGATAGGCGTTCAAAGACTGAATAAACATTGTGCCCTGCCCGGAGATGGGAGGATGGAAGGTTCTGAGGCCGTCGGTGGTGATATAATAAGTTGGGAGTCTTTAGTCGAACAAATTAATGAGTTGAGTCGAGAAGCGGACGGTATGGATTTTTCAAGCTGACAAAGTCGTGAAGTGTTTGCCGTTGAATTTGAAAATGTGGGCGTCTAATATTAGAGATACCATGTGGAGTTTTAAAAGAGTGTGGAGTTTTAAAAGAGTATGTGGCTTGTTATTTGTTTAATTTATCAAGTATTAAGAGGGATTAAATTTTTGAAGGTGTAATTTTTTTTTAAAATTTTGCATTTAAAAAAAAATTTGTATTATGAAAGTTTTGATTTTTATAAATATTTGATAAATTTAAAGAAAATAAATTTAAACAAATTTATGATAATTATGTTTGAAAAATTAATATCCTATCATAATGAGAAATCAAACTTTGTTTCGATTTAATTTTAAAACAACTATGTAGTTGAAACACAAACTAAGTGTAGTGATTGAGAAGTTAATTTTCTTAAACTTTAATATTTTTTTTAATTTTTTAAACAATTATTTTTTCCATTTATGTGGCCAAATATATGAAAAAGTGATTTGTTGAAAAAAAATTGAATTTATCACATAATTAAGCAAGCGCAAACCTTTATTATGATTGTAAGTATTTATGTTTTAGAAATAACATATAGGTGTCATGTTCAAAGCAAATTTTTGATTTAGTGAGATAATGATGCAAGAACAACCATGTCTGTAAGTAAAGGATTTTCGAGATGATGTCAAGATTACTAAAGCTACCCGTTAAACAAAATTTTGGTATGACTTCTAAATTTTGTTGTGCTTAAAAATCAATGCAGAAGTGTATTATCAAAAACCAAAATTTGATTTGGTGAAAAAATGATACAAGTGCAAACATTTTCATAAAGGATAAATGCCACAAATTGAAATGACCTGGAAGGCTTTCACCAAGAATAGAAGGGTAATATTTGATTATCAGTGAGATAGTAAAACTCGTGATTTTTTTTGTAAATTGAAACCAAAACTTTGTCTCAACAAAAGAAGCATAGAATTTTCAATATATATGCATGTATTTAATAAGTTAAAAGCATAAATATTTATATATTATATTCATATCAATTTTTTGGAATTGTATTTTTAGTTCTATTTATATAAATATTGTTTTCTAATTATCTCTCGTTGTTGGAAACATAATCTTTCATGTTATGTGAATTTGGTTTATTCATTTAAGAGGAAGGAAAAAAGCCTCAAGTGAAGGCCAACAGTCATGAGAAGTCCAATATACTTCTTGGAAGATGAAAACCAATGGTCAATAAAATTGTATTAATATGTATATCTTATGAATAGAATGTAACACACATTTTATCAAAATCTTGTCTATTAATTGTGAGTTTGTTCAATACTAGTATCAGAGAATTGGGTATTGCATTTTCTTAGGCGTTTAGTTTAGTTTTCTTCATGTTGTCTCTATTCCTGCAAATGATCAAGGATTCCTTCAACGTTTTTTCTTTGAGAAACTATTTTCTGCCCTTTACTGAGATTCTCTATATGGGTGCTCATTGAACACTTCTCTTACTTTCATGCAGTCATTTCTCTACCCCTTTAATATGTGTTTCCTATCCCAAGCTCTATCGACAACATGTGTGCATGTTTCCTTATTTTTCTGGGGCCAAAGAAAATCTCTCTTCCCTAGCTCTTCCATATTGTTGTCATTTTTTCGTTTTCCAAGCCCCTTTTTAGGCAATTTCCACCAACCTTTGCAAATTAGACATGCACGTTAGTGGGATTCCATGCGAATTGGGGACACCATTGGTGTTCCCATAAATATAGAGAACACAAATAATGGTCTATTTGTGTTGGGTATAATTCCAAGTTGGAACAGTTGTAGGTAGGTTCAGAAATCATGTGAGTTTTTTAATGTTGTGGGGAATTGGATTTTATCTGTGGTGTTTAAATTTGTTAGACTAAAGATTACAGTAAGAGGGGGGTGTGAATTAGTGTAATGAATAATTTAAAAATTCAAAACCATTTCATCAATGCCTGAATATATAACAGTGCTTCAGAAAGAAAAATGCATCATAATAGTGAATAAAAAATTGCATCAAGTAACAACCATCACATCAAAACATGAGAACACCATATTTTACATGGAAACCCTTGTGGGAGAAAACCAAAAATCATTTTATCTTCAAACTTCAATGTTTAAAATACAATGTTTATTGGAACCAACAAGAAGAGGGTACCCATCCCCTAAAAATTGTGAGCAATGACTTGTTTTATGCTACAGCCTCATTGAGGCACTAACCTTGAAATTATGAAAGCAGGAACTTGTTGTAGGCGATAACCTAATTGAGTCACCAACCTCTTATGCATGTAGGAAACAACGTGATTTAGGCACCAACCTATTATGGATGTAGACAACAACTTGATTGAGGCACCAACCTGTAATGGAGGCACCCACCTTCACAAACCAGTGGAACGTATTTCACAATTTTTATATTGGGACAACATGCAAGACAAACAATATAGGTCTTCAAAAATTTATCATGCTACTTCTATCAAAATGATGCCATCCTATTCAAGAATATGTACAATCAATGTTGTCATATCCTGATCATCAAGTTGTAATCAATGATGACATACCTTACTCATCCATTTATCATAACTTGCTCAACATAACAACTTGTTCATCAATTTTTCATCAACCAGTTCATCACAACGACCAGTTCATCAATCTGGTACCATGACACATTTCTTGAATACTTATTTCGTCAAGAATACACAACTTTCTCAAAAACCCCTAGAACACCAAAGCATGAAAAATATAGTCTCCAAGCATATTCATGGATCTTCATACCCCTCAAAAATATCACAATAGAATTATGGTCATTTATCCTTTTTCGGAATTAAATTTGGAGCTCAAAATAACCCAAAAATACTTATAATATATTAAATTTTTTTAAAAATGGCTCTTTCAAGGTGTTTTCTACAAAATCATATTTTTTGGCAGCTGATCTACAAAATGCACCTTTCAGGCTTGCCTAACTATTTGAAAAAACGGGAAAAATAAAAATAACAATATTTAACCTCGTAATCGGCAAAATTTGAACCTATGTTTTCTGTGCATAATACAAGTCCAATACCAATTTTGCTACACATTACCATACAATGTACTCATATAGGTTTTGACATGCCATGTCATCACCAACCATGACCATCTCTCATGCACATAATTTTGAAACCACCTCTGCTATTCTATGTTCTGTGCTCAGTTATCTATGCTTACTCCATAAATGAAGAGACCCTTCATTGAGGTCGACCGCCAATGTGATCCATACCAATTTCTAATCTGAGTGCCATGTCACATGAAAAATCAAAACTTCTCCATAGGATTTGAAATTGAGACTATTCACCAATGACAAACCCAAATTTATCACACCAACCATAGACCACTGAACTTGTTGTTTGTTGCAAGTGTTTATTGTAATAGCCTTGGTAAAAATCCCTATAAAATATATATATAAGATCACAGTTGATGGGACACATATTCCAAGCTGAATGGTGGGCAAAACATCCTAGCGTGTCTTCATTCGGTTTATTAAGGCTAAAGGAAAATATAAAGGCTTTGGAAAAGCATGAGGCATTAATTGACATTTACTTATGAAAATAATGGAAATTAGGAGAAAAGGAAGGTGAAAGGTCACTAGTTGCATGTGAGGAGGTAAATGAAGGAAAATAATGGAGAATAAAGAAAATAGAGGCCTCATTAATAAAATGGCTTCTGAGGATCAATGGGTAAGCTTTTGTCAGTGTATTTTTGGAGCTCTCATTATTCTATCTCTCTCTCTCATACTCTTGGATACTTAGATTTTTCTTGGAGTACTCTTAGAGAGTGTGGATACTTGGTGATTTTGAGAAAGAAGGAAAAGGAAGAGCAGGAACGCGCAAGAGGACATCGAGATCAACATCTATAGTAGGTTCTGAGTGCATGTACCAAGCTGCATGCATGTTTTCCTCACTAGTTTTGGCATGCATGGTGTATTCATGTGGATTTTCCTATCCTTTCCATTTCCTGGATAGCCATGGTGTTGTGGGTTTACTCTCATTCATTGTTTTTTGGTTGGTTCGCATGATTCCTTTAGCTTTTGGGATGAGTTATTAGTTCCTAGAGCCTTGGTTGGACAAACACTATGGAGCCTGGTGGACAACTATTGGGTTGAGTTACTAGTCTTGAAGCCTTGGTTAGGAAAACACTCTGAAGCCCTAGGTGGGTTGAATTACTAGTCCTGGAGCCTTGGTTGGACAAATTATCTAGAGCCCAAGAACATCTGGGGTTGAGTTACTAGTCCTGGAGCCTTGGTTGGAAAAAACACTTTGGATCCCTGAAGCTTCTTGGGTGAGACCAATCCATGATGGTTAGTGATGTCCGACCATGAGGTGGAATCATTGGTTTGGGGTTGAGACAATTTGGTCTCTGGAGCCTTGATTTGGTGTTGATTGATGTGTTTGATAAAGTTCCACATTCGTGCTTGGAATATGGCATGGGGGTGATTGGCTGAAGTGAGACTTGGTTTAGGTAATCTATGGTTGGGTGGAACGTGGAAGTACCATCTATAGTTGGTTTTTACATTCAGTAATGAAGAGCTCATTCCTCTGGTATTCAATATGCAAATATACTAGTTTATGTATGTATTTTATTGTTGTTATATCCATTGTATTTTTGTTGTTATTGTGTTGGTTATAAACATGTGTTTGATCAATCATGATGTATGGCTCTATCTATGTTTTTACCTGTAAATGAATACATAATTTATCTATGGTCAAATAGACTATATTGTAGCTTATGATGTAGGGGAGAAATGCTTCTTAGCTATTCTCAGATAAGTAGGAGACCCCCATGTTTAAATATGTTGTTTATACCTATAAATGGAATGTTTCTGACATGTTTGACGAAATTCTTGTCATTTCTAAGAGGGGTTTGTATGAGTTCTGGATCATGTGATTGCTTCCATACCTTTGTTTTAATGTTATTTATCCTCTCCTAAAGTTTATTGAAGTTCTGGGTAGTGATTTGGGCTCTGGGGCTAAAAAGGTGACACAAATCTCAAAGTTGTAGGCACAAAATTGCCATTTTTGGGACCTAGATACGACCTTGCCTTGGCATGCCTATGACTATATGCTTCTAGCTTCTCCCTTTACCTTACATGCCCACGAAAAAGGCTCAAAATGGTCAAAACTCAATTCCCCCTTGGGGTTCATGGGTATGGTAGGTTGGGTTACCTCCTGGAGGTGTTGTTGATGTTGTGTAATGTCTGTTTGTTAGGTTTTCATCGGATTCACTCCCTTAAAGTCATCTAGGAGATTTAATCTCATATTAGTAGCCCCTCATCGCATTTTTACCCTCGTTGGCCAGTTACTTGGGTAGATGTGGGAAGAGGGTGTTACAGAGTGGTATCAGAGCCAGGTTGCACTCTCCTTGGGTGTTGGTTGGTTTCTGTTATCTTGGTGTCATATTTGATAACACAGAGTGGTATCAAAGCATGGTTCAACTCTCAGACTGATAGGTGGTGTGTTGGTCATGCATTCGAGTCAGTTTCATATGTGTTCCTTATGTTTTTGGTCTATGTGCTTGTCGCATCCGTGTTTTATTGGCCATGGTGGTAGTGGTGTCACCATGGAATGGTTGATGATGTTGTTTTCAAAATGTTGTCATGAGTTTATGACTGGTTTTGTGTTGTTCTTACTTATGTATTGTTCGTTCCCTCTTACTTACGTGTTGCTACATGTTGTGTATGCATTGCTTGTTTATGCTAGGTCACATATTGGTCATGCTCGTATGTTGTCTGTATATGCTTGCTTATGTGATGCTATATGTGGGCCATGCATTGGTTGTCCATGATTGGTTATACATGTCAAGTTGGTGCATATGGTCAAGTTTGCATTAGTTTTGTGAAGGTTGTTGTGCATAAGGTCATTGTATGCAATTAGGTCATCATGATGATATTGGTATGTTATGATGCTAATGTGTTGGCTAAGATAGAGCACGAGATGGAGACTATTATCACTCCACCAGATCTCTGAAGGCTGAGAAGGATACCGGCAAAGGCAACCACATACCGCTTTGACCTAGTAGCTAGCCCTACTAGGTTGAGAGGGCTCTATCAATAGGATCACAGTCAAAATGAATGGATAATGGAAATTTTATGATAGGTATAGTAGGCTCTAGGGTTTGATTGATTTGGATTTGGTGTTGGATGGTAAATTAGGTCTAGGAAATATTAGGTCAGGGCTCTAAAAATTAGACTTGCAAAAATGTAATGGGGAAAGGTAGGCACACAATTTATAACTTTAAAGGTATACTGGTGAATATGGTAGATTTATTGGGTTTCAAAGCGAGCATGGGAATCATGAATTCGTTTATATCATAATAAAGTGAACATAACTGTGATAACTTCTCCAAAACAGAGCATCAAAATAATGAATTTTCTTATCAAACTTAGAAATAAATCATATAAGACATGGACATGAATATGGAAGGCAAAATAATTTCAAACATAAGAAAACATAAGAGGTAACACTGCTAAAAGACATATCGCATGAATCCCACCACAATAGCTGCAAATTATGTCTATTAGTTCCTGCCAAAAATCATTGAATACACTAGTATTCAAAGATCAATTACACATCATCCAACCATTCAAATGGAAAAGAAAATGAAATATATATACCAAAAAAAACTTCTCCCCATTCTCAGGGGTAGAATCCATGAATTCTGGAGTTGTTCCCCAAAATCCACCTCTAGAATCTTGATGACTAGGGAGATCAACAAACTCTCCCTTTTTTGGTGAAACTGATTCACTTGACACAAAAATAGAAAATTTACTTGATGTATCTACCTTTAGTAACTATAATAGACATGATTAAATTTGATTTACAAATTTACAATAGTAAAATTTCATGAAATTTGTCAACCAATTGAGAAAAACTTGAAATTCTGAAGATAACATGCAAACTGGAAAAAGCGCAACGTGCGATTGCAGACCACTTTTGGAGGCCTTCCTCAACTCCAAATTGATCTCATGATAGCTAATTGGAAATATCTCTCTGTCTGATACACAATGGACCCCTCAAGCATTCAATATGAGAAATTTTATCCCCTCAAAAATAAATTCTCCCAAAACTGGTAAAAAAGAGCAGCGTGTCCCTGAGAAAAACACAGCGTAAAGTTTCAGGTCACTTTTGGAGGCCTTTCAGAACTCCAAATTGATCTCATGACAGCTCATTGGAAAGATATTTCTATCTATTTATCCAAAATATCCTTAAGCAATGACAATTATTGAGTTAAGCCCCTGAAAAACCACTTTTTCCAAAACTGGTCGAAAGCGTAGCATGTAGCTGAAGATACTGGGAGAAAAGTGTTTTTAATGATGTTTTTTAGCTTTTCCACCTGTCAAAAGCTGAGATTTTCAATTTCCAGGAGTCAAAATTTGATGTATAATCCAATACCTATCCATCCCAACTATTTTTTCATCATTTTAAGGCCTCCAGAAAAAGCGCAGCGTGGCCCACGTTGCGCTTTTTGTAGTCAAACTATGCAAAAGCTAGTGAAATTTGGCCAAAATGCCAAAAATGCCAAAAAATTCTCCAAAAATTTCAAAATTGATTTGTAAAGTCAAAATTGGGTTTTCTATGTGATAAATGATGCATCGGCTAGAAAATAGAGTTTTCCCCTCTTCTTCTTGGTGATTAGGGTTTCTTTTAGTGTTGCCTTCAATTGTTTGACTTTGACCTTGGAGATCAAATCCCTGGTGCAGTAATGAATTGTTAGGATATTCCAACACATAGGAAATATTTAAGTATAACTTGGTCTAGCGTAGAGTTCGGTAAAGTGTGTTTCTTTAGTATGTACATTTGTAACTTATAATTTAATGGTCACGATATGTAGTTATATGACGGTTCACTCTCTCCTCGGTATTACCGACACTTGATCCATGGCTTAACACCCGACTGGTCCATGATATCTATTTAAAAAGCATGGAGGGTCATTTTCTTGTAACCGTTTATGAGAGAAGCTTATTAAATTTTCTTTTTTATATTAATAAATTGCCTGAAGTGGCCACGTTGGCTCAGGTCGCGGAATGTTTCCCTCTTTGAGGGTTTTAACCATGTCAAATACTGGTGTACCAATTTGTGATATGTTTGTGAGTAGTGACCTTTGGTGTTTGATCTAAGGAACTTACCCTGTAAATTCCTACATGGTATCAGATCCATTTTGAGGGCCGCATCCCTTGTTGATCCAAATCCGAAGCCGGTTTAACTATATGCGACTGTCATTTTCCAAATCTACCATTTCTATCCACTTTCGGGCAAGGAGAACTTCTTTGTTGTGTCCGAAGAATTTTTTATAGTGAGGAATCCCTTTCATTTCATGCTAAAAGGTTTCTGGTTGCATAAGTTATGTCATTTTAGATGTGGAGGTATAAAGTATATTTTTTGCAGTTAAATTTATTAATCCTTCTGTTTATTTCAGTTCTCTCTATTTATTTCGGTTTTTAATTTTTTTTATTGCCGGATCTATACTCTCTTCTCTGTGTATGCTCTCTTCTCTACCCTGTGTGCGATCTTGGCAATTCAGAAACATGAAGACGATATTTTTTTGCTACGTATGCTCTTTCCCTGCGTATTTGTGCAATCTTGGGAAATCAGAAATATTGAAAAAAGGGATAGTTTCCGGTAAGATTGACCAAAAACATAACATTCTGCTGTAAGGTTTGTGTTTGTGTTTTTTTTTTTGGCAGGAAAAAGCACGCACATCGAAGAGAAAAAAAAAAAAAAACTTCCTCCTTTCAACTAATTACAAAATCATTTTACTAGCTCAATTGGTATAAAGTTAGTTTATGAGAATAGAGGTCTTGTGTTCAAGTCTCTTTCTCAAGATTCTTGTTGTAAAAAGATTTTTAAGTTAATTTTTCTTATAAAGCCCTTTGGCAAGTTGTCGGTTTTGAAAAGAGGGTTTTATTTCAAAAGCACATGTAAAAGTGACTCTCATTTTTTTATAAAAGTGGGTCACATAAAGTATTCTTTTTTAAAGTGAACTTATTGTATTAAGTTTGGAAAAGGGGGGGATTGCTTTTTAAAAAGTATAACTTCATCATCAACTTTCAACCTTTCACGTAACTATTCGACATCTACAACACATTGTTTTGAAAAAGCATAACTTCTTCATCTGGAAGCCATTTTTCAAGCCATTTTTTTTAACCAGCCTAATTTTTCGAGTCTTTCCATTGGAGTTGTTAGTTTGAGCCTTTTTAGCTTTAGTCTGTTTTCAAAAAAATGGAAAGTGCATGCCTGATTATTCTTGACAGCACCATTTATTTCCAATGGCTATCCTACATGATAGACTTACTTAGAAGTAAAAGGATTTATAGAATAGCCACAGGACAAGAAACTAAACCTACCGATGGAGATAATGCTGCTAAATAGGAAAATAATAAAGATCAAGCAAGCGGGTTGATAGGAATGTCCATTGCTCAAGATATTTGATTTCATATCCAAGAAATTGACACCCCTGATGCAGCTCTGAAAAAGCTAAATATTGTTTTTGGCATTCAAAATAAAATCAGGGCCAACCAGCTTGAAATTGAGTTGCTTACTTTGGACCCCAATAATTTCTCCTCTATTGAAGAGTTTTTGTCCAAATTCAAGACCCTTAGACTTCTTTTAGAAGGTTGTATGGTCAAAAAGGAATATGGTAGCCTTATATATTCCATTATTTCTAAGCTTGGCCCTGCATACTCTATATTTGTTTCCACCTTCAATTCCACTAGAGAAGCCCTAATTTCTCAAGGAACAACCTACAAGTCCCCCTCTTTTGATGCCTTTTACAATTCTTTGATAAGAGAACAATAAAAACTCTTACACATTGGTCTTATTAATACTGGAAACTATTCTAAGAAAGACTTAGCAACCTAACAACAACCATATCAAAATAATCCCAAGAAGAAATATCCTAAAAAGAATGGTCCTAAATCAAACAACGGTCTTAAGCAATTTCAGCCGCAAACTGAAAAAGTAACTCAACATACTGACAAGTGTTGGGGTCCTGTGATTTGGCAGATTGGCAATGCCAAGTGACAAGGCAACATGCGAACCAAGCTTTAGAGCTCTAGGATCTAGCCCTCCTAGTCTTAGAGAGGGATCTCTCACTATGTTTATAAGGATGTGTCTTAAATGGTTTAGAAATTGTTTTTAGGCTAGTTATGAAGTGTAGGGTTGTTTGTTTTTTTTGTTTTGTTTGGTTGGACAAATATGTTTCATGCAGTATAGATAGAGCATGGGAATCTACAAGCCACTGGAAAATGGAGTCATGTGAAAGTATAAATAGTCCTGATCGAGAAAGAAGGGAAACCAAAGGGAAAATCTAACTTGGTCAAGGATCTGTAGAATAGTATAGGTGAAATGGGATGAACATTAAGGACTAAGAGTGAAAAGCAAACTAAACCCTTTCAGGAAGACTTAAAGGATTTGGGGAATGCCCTATTTCCTCCAGTAAGCTCATTGTTTTGGACTTAATTAACATAAACACTCAAAGAAAAGGATGAATGCAGACTAAAACCATCTAAATGAATTATAGGATTTGGGGAACACCCTATTTCTCTTATAAGTTCACTGTTGAGGGCTTAATCAACAAAGACATACAATTGCACTCAAAGAAGAGGGAATGCCTTAGACATCTAGGATTGCAATTATAGGGTCCTTTAACACAATAATTACAATAAGAAACAAAGGATATGATTGAAACAAACCTCTCTGTCAAACTGCAAGCATTAATAATTAAAGGGAGATTTCAGATACAATATTCAATGGCAAATAAAGAGGGAACACCTAAACAGTCTTTAGCACAAGTGAATTAACCATTTCTGAAATAAAACAAACTGAATATTCAAGAGAGCTATTAGACTACCCTATCATGTTTAGTAGCAGAAAACATATAAATAGTGAAGGATAAATAGTCGAGGTGCTTCTAAGATACATTTCTCTCGCTCTAAACTTTTTATCCTACCGTAAGTCAAAGACAATTGAACAAAGTGATAAACAAGGAATAACATTAAAAAAGAGATTACTTCACCAAGACTGCTCAGTGGGATCCAATGAACCAAATTTTTCCTTCATTCAACAAGAGAAAAACAAAAACTTCCACACTCCTTCGTAACACCAATTCTTCTTCAAAGCAAGCAATATGTATTACTTAAGAAAAACACCAAACGCCAATCTTTACAATGAGACTTCAAAGAGTCTTTATAGGAAAAATGAGGAAAAAGTAGGTGAAGAGGGTTTTAATGATCATTTAAGGCGAGGAAGAGTGTATTCGATGTTTCACTCGCTTAATACATATTACATTAATGTCAGATCATTTCTATTGTTTTCATGACTTCAGGACATATAAGTAGGTTGGAAATATCTCCAAAGAGTGTCTTCTGGATGGCTGCAATAGTTTCTATCATTCCTTCTAGGACAAGATAGATGAAATAATGGGCTATAGATTTCCCATACCTTACAATAATTGCTTTGACAATTAAAAGATGTGCTGTCAGTGTGATAATTGTCAAAGTGTCTTTATAGGTGAAATAGAAACTGCAGGTGGCAGAAGAGGTTGATGGAAGTAACTAGCCTCTCTGATTTGGCGTGTCGAGGCTTCTCTGTTGATGTTTTTCTTTGTTTTAGCTTAAAACACTTTAAATTATTCTTGAGCTATGTTTAGGCTTAATTAGGCCTTGATCTTTGCTTTAGGTCTTCATTTTTTGGATTAGGCCTTTGATATTCAATTAGTGCCTTCATCCCTTTAAGCTTTGATTAAAAATTTTAATCCTTCAATTATGCTCTAATATTTATTTTGACACTGATACTCTTTCACTAATCTATGCTGATTGTGCTTGCTGTCTTGCAGGTGTGCAGAGGGTTTGCTTGAATGGAGGGTTTCTGTTAAACCCTGGACCATGATCCAGTTTATTTTAAAATAGATGTTAAATCCGCAGTCCCATTTCTTCGTTGAATAAGCCTCAGAATCAACATTCTGAGCTTTATTAGTCACCTGAATATGACCATGGAAGTATACAGAACAACACCATCATACCCTGCAAAACACAGAAACTTATTGTAAAACCCTGCGATTTATTGGTTTAAACTGAATTCAGAGGTTTAATGGAGGTGATGGAGCGCTTGAGGTTGAGGAAATGCAGCGGAAGAAGAGTCAAAACCTGGCAGAACAACTAACCAGGTGAAAATTTTAATTATGGAGCGAATTTGGACAAAAGTGGTTTCGGAAAACCATTAATGGTTTTCGCGCAGCGTTTGGGGGGGGGGGGGGGAGGCGGTATTCAATTTTGGAACGCGATTCCACTTAGCGGTTGACACATGGAAAATGGAAACTGCCCATATCGCGTGGAAGTAGCGCACTGGGAAGGGAGGCCAAAAATTACGTGACTTTGAGTTTGAGCTGTTGGATTGGAGGCTCTAGATCCAACATCACGGGTAAAACACGATGGAGGGCAAGCTGCACGGAGGATGTATGGTGGGATATAGGGCTCGATGGCGTGCGATGGGATCTTGACTGTTGATCTGGCGAAAGGAGTGCAGATAAATAGCTATCATGGAGCGCGATAACTCAATAGTCGTGAGGGCGAATTAGAGTGGGCCTGGAGTGCGTCAGAAATTTTGTTGTGGGTGGATTC